>AWWV01010022.1:0-28551 GCA_001974805.1 Corchorus capsularis | reverse complement strand
TTAATACAGGCCAATCATTGGTGTTTGGATTCCTGTCTTGGAATGTAAAAAAGCCAAAAAAGTTGGGACAGAACTCATAAGTAGCATCAACAATTGGCGACGGCCATTGCTGGCGGTAAACGAGTTGGCGTTGCCTGTCACTCATCTCTAATTTTTATCAACAAAACGAGTGAAGAGCTGTTTTTCAACTTGTGTTTATGGCGTCATTACGCTTTAATTTTTTTTTATCAAAATTACGCTTTAATTTTTGACTATGCATATGTTTATTTAATGTATCCTACTAGTACTTGATGACATTAATATTATTCGTAATTTTATATGAAACATATTCAAACATTACTAAAATAGACTAATATATCTAAATCGCCTAACTTCTTGACTTTTGTGACTTTAATTAGCTCACATAATTATGTCAAGATTCCCACCCTAGAAGATTATAATATATTTTAGGTTTGGCTCATATTTCGTAAAAAATTCTTCTTTCAACGACAGTATCTTTATAGCATTTTTTGAGATTATATATAGGAGGAGTATTATATTTTTATATGAATTTATGATTGATTGTTTTCAAAGTTTAGAAACTTCAAAATTGATGAGCTCTGTTAACTAAAATCAAGAAAATTTGACTCAAACCGTCAAACTCAATTGATTAATGCATGGTTTAATTGTGAACTCGAGGTTTCAAATTCAAGTATCATATTTGTAATGTGTGATTTTCGTTATAAAAATCCATTTGTTAGTGTATTATATACTATTTTCCTAATGTTTTTTTATTTCTTGTGAAACTTTTGAACAATGAAAATTTTACTAATCACTTTATATAAAAAAAATGAGATAGTACATATACAAAAAAATTTTTGGTAAATATATTGCACAATGAGATATAATTATATTTTTTTATCTCACAAATAATATTAGTTAATTAATCAATTCTTTGTATAGAATATTAAACCAACAGGAAATGATTTTTTTTTTTGCCCAACATGACATAATATATTAAAATTTAAAATGCTAATTTCCTTGACCTTGAAGCTTAAATGATGTAAGACCAGTCTATTAGAAATAGTTAAATTAATGTTAATATATGTTTTGCCAAAAAAGAAAAAGCATACATGATGAAAGGCCACTAAAAGAATGTGTCGGTGTCGCATGATGCAACTAAATAAAGTATACCATAGCAAAACAAAAATGACTGTATTTTCTCCTTTTTCTCACTTTCATAATATATATGTAGTAGCTAACATTATACTAACTTCTTAGCACAAAGTTAAAGAAGATCTTGTACCAAAAAAAAAAAGTTAAAGAAGATCACTATTTTAAGTTGGGATAAAGCAAATTGCAATAAGTTTATACTAGTTGCACTTTTTTCCAACGCATGGCTGCTCTTCTGTTTCTTTAATTTAACACATTTTTCATTTTGTAATTCATGCATTCCTTACTTAAAATAAAAGTTGGGGTTTAGCCTTATTTTTACAGTATAAACGTGAATATTTAATTGGTAAAATGAAGTTATTGTAAAATTCTATAGGCGCACGCACATATTTTTACTAGCTAGCTACGGAAAATATAGTATATAGCACATGTTTGATTTCTAGCTAGTATAATTTAATCAAAATGATCACTTTAACTTTTGACTTGAGGAGATTCCAGCTGGTATCTCGAGGTAAAATTATTTGGGGATACCTGTAGACACTCAATTTTGGCCTTATATATCCTTTAATTTATTTGTTTTTATATTTGCATTTAGAGTAATTTAGGCCATTTAAGTCATTTTCTAATCTACTTTAGCAATTTATATATACATATTAGGACTTGTATTGCATTAGTCATCATTTGCATTCAAAAAAACCAAATATATATATACTCTTTAATTTATTGCATTTTTTGCATTGCATTTTTACATTTTAGCGTCCATTTATGTTATAAGGTTATTTTCTCTTCCATTTCCGACCAATTGGCTTGAGACGATTTCACCTGTTGCATTTGGACTTATGGTGCTGATCATTTCTTGCCATTATTCACTTTTGGGCTTGCATTCGAATTGCAAAATTGAGGAAGGTCCATGAGACACATTACAAAATACAAAAAGATTTAAATGATAATAATATATAGGAAAATTGAGAGAAAATACAACAAAAAAATAGTAGTAATAATAAATCTCCATTTACATGTTAATAGCTCCTAATTTTTCTTTACTTCTCATCCTTTCTTCCTTGATAAGACTCCTTCAATTTACAATGAAATGGCCATGGCCCGTCCTCTTTTGTGCTGACTGGACAATCAAGGAGTGGGTTCCTTCCCCATGTTAAACTCATACGAACAAGGTGGTTTTGCCTAATTCCAATTAACATTGTTGCATCATTGAAGCCTGCGTGCTTGCACAACAAAATCAAGAATGCAAAAGGCAGCAAACAAAATGCAGAAGGCAGTAGTGTGCAATGATCAAACCCAATATAAAGCAGCAAGTGGAGACACAAAAACAATGTACCAAAAAGCAGCTAAGTCACTTCCCAAGGTTAAAGCGCATTCACCAATTTCAGAATGATCAAGCCAAATTCAGAAACAAGGAAAAGCCAAAGCAATTGCACAAGGGCAAGAGAAAGTGCATCAATACAGAAGTCAGCAATTCCTCAATCTCAGTTAGTAAGAGAGAAAGAGGCGTATACCTGAGAACCCTTGACACCTCACCATTGCCAGCTCAGCTTTTCCTAACTCACAAAAGATAAGTGCAGAGCATAATTGGATGGAGCACACACGCTTGAAACAACAATTTACACCTGCACAAAAGGACAAATTCAGAGCATAATCACATGCATTCACTCCCCAAACACATCAGCGATCAAAAATCACTCAAGAGGTCCTATATAAGCTAACATTTCCTAAAACCCTAGGAGGAGGCACAGTTCCCAAGATCCCAAGACATAAACCCTAGCCACTTTTCCATACAGAAACCGATACCCCAAAAAAAAAAAAACCTACGACCATTTTCCATCTTTGATACGATTTTCCAGAAAAACAAAAAAATAGTCTCTTGCATTCTAGTTTTTTTTACAGAAACAGAAACAGAAACAAAAAAAAAAAATAAAAAACAAAGGTTAGTTCTTTACCTTCATAGATTCCTCTTTCCTGGTTCTAGTTTTCTTTATCTTTCAGCTTTCCCCTTTTAGTTCCAACCTTTCCAGTCAAGAAAAACAAAAAAACATTAGCTTCTTCAAATCCAGATTAGGTTTTTTAGATCTAAGTCTTGCCTCTCAAAACCATTTCGGTAGAAAGGAAGAGTAGAAAGAAGAGAACAACATACCTGAAAGCTAACTTCATCCGACGGTCGTTCAGTTAGATCGGAGCCCCTATACTTTCGGTTCGGGTTGGACTTATTGAGGGACATCAAGGAGGCTTTCAGCAAAGCTAATACCAGATCCAGGAGGAGGAGGACAGGGCGAGCTTTTCTGCAACTTTCGGTGACCATCGACGGTGGTTGGAGGCTCCGGCACGGCGGCAACGGTGACGGCGCGATTCCCGGGCGGTGTAGTGAGAGAAGTAGACGGAGGTGAGAGAAGGTAAGGATTTTTAGTTCTAATTTTAATTTCTGATTTATTGGTATATATATAAGTACTTTTCGATAATTACCTAATAAGCATGCAATGTATTCTCCTTGTTTAAGTTGATCCTAGATTTTAGTTCAAGTCAATCCACTTAGTTGCTATCTTGTTTAAGTAGATCCATGCGTATGTTATAATGTTCTGTTAAGTCCCATAATTGATTCAGTTTAGTCCTTGAAGTTTCCATTCAGCACAATTAAAGGTTCAATTAAGCATTTATTTATTCATACGCGAATTAGGCTCTAATTTAGGGAATTAGTCTCCATAAACTATTAGAGTTAATGTGATAATTAAATTAGAATTAATTTAGTTAGGAATCATGGCTAATTTAGAAATTGACTAAAGGTAATTCAAAGGATAAGAAACGTAACTTTTAATGGAGAAATGGCTAACCAATGTTCAATAAGGATTGACTCTAGTTTCGGTCAAAAATAAAATTGCTAGAGTTAATGTGATAATGAAATTAGAATTAATTTAGTTAGGAATCATGGCTAATTTAGAAGTTGACTAAAGTAATTCAAAGGATAAGAAACGTAACTTTTAATGGAGAGATGGCTAGCAAATGATCAATTAGGATTGACTTTAATTTTTCCCTAAAAAAAAGGATTGACTTTAATTTCGGTCAAAAATTAAAAAAATTGCTTTTAGTAGTGATTAATAAATTAGCATTTTTTTAATAAATTAGCATTTAGAGTTGGGCAATTATGAATATTTGGGCTTTTAGGTTAATGGCATTAATTTGGGCCTTATTTGCTTATCATTTGGGCTTTATTCATGACATGAGTTTACATATATAGTTTGGACTTGAGGTTTTATGTAGAGTTTAACTCTTAAATTAATAAAATTTAGAATTTAGGAATAACTTCTTGCATTCATATTTCAATTCCACATTTATTTTGTTATTGCCATGCTCATGAAATTCAAATGCAAGTGATCCTGTGATGGGAAAGGCGGGCGGCTCATTCATGCGTGTCTGAGTTTGCTCGCCTTCTCTCGGAGGCTTGGAAATTTCCGGAGGTCGTTTACCATTTATTGGGAGGCGACCAAAGGTGTTTCTCGTATAACTGATGGGTAAATTAAAATCAAATTGGGATTTCATGCATCATTTGCACTCATGCATCTAGGGTCAGACTTAGTAATTTTCAATTAATAGTTAAAGAAAATCCAAAAACAAAAGGGAAAATCGAAAAAGAAAATAGAATAAAAACATTTTCTTCAAAATTAAAAAGAGTTTGTGCTTGATAATTGTTCTCTTTTAGTTTTCCAAGATAAAAAAAAATCAAAAAGAAAAAAAATTGAGTCTTTCAAAATTAAATAAAAAAAGTTTTCAAAAATCCAAAAATATCAGAATTCAAAAATCAAAAAAAGAATTTCATTCCAAGTTTTCAAAGTATTCAATTTAGATCTTTTCAAATTGGGAAAGTTCCCATCAAGTTTTCAAAGTGTTCAATTTAAGTATTTCCAAAGCATTCAAACATCATTTTTCAAATAGAGTCGTTTTAACGGTAAGTTTTAACGAAAATCCTCATCATGAGGAGCCCGAAAAGAGAATAAATAATAAATGGGCAAGTCCCCAACATTCCTATTTTTCAAAATCCAAAATCTATTTTTGCTTGTTTATTTTCTTTCAAAGATTAATAAAACAGTTCAATGGCATGAAGATACTTAAGAATAGGGACAACTGATAATAGAAACCCACAGCTAATTATAGACTAGTCAGTGCCATCTTTTTGACGGGCGTCGTGGGGGTGCTAATCCTTCCCCACGCGTACCCGACTCCCGAACCTTTAAGACTCTGGTTAGAAGATCGTTTATTAGGTCTAGTGTTACCTTCGTCAAGCTTAGGTTAACATTAAGCTTAATAATCTGATAGGTGGCTAATCACACCTAGGTTAAAAAAGATTAGTGGTGACTCCCCATAAGTTTCAATATTGACTCCCTTAGTTTTTAGTTCTTAAGTCGTTAAACGGTTGGGTTCAGACCCCGGACCTGGGCGTTGCGACAATACCCTAGATTAAAAACTAGGGATGTCAATAGGGTAGTAGATAATAAGGTACCCGGCACTACCCGATTCGATTAAGTAGGGTTAGGGTATTGTATAATCGGATTAAGATAGGGTACGGGTATTAGTTTTAGTACCCGTGACGGATTCGGGTAGTGACCTTAGGGTATCCACTACCCGAACCCGGTTACTAATTAATTGTTTAGTTATTAAATTTTCATTTATATATTATATTTTTACTTAAAAATTACTCATAATCAACCTAATTAAAATTTATTTATGGTTAAACTTATAATTTTTAACTTTGTTTTACAATAATACAAGTTAATCTTAAAGTTACTCGTTTAATTTTAATTAATTTATTATTATTTAATTATAATATAAAAAAATATTCGGGTTTTTTATCGGGTTCAGATAGTTAACAGGTAGTTGATATTTTATACGGGTAGGATACGGGTAGTTATTTTGGAAAATAATCGGGTAGTTATAGGGTTTGGGTACCCTTAAAAATAATAGGGTTAGGGTACGGGTACCTCAAAATTCACGGGTATCCTACCCGTTGACATCCCTATTAAAAACAAAACAAATACTATTATAATATATCTTTGTGGACTAACATTTAATCCCATTTTATTAACTCCGAAACACACCCTGTTTTGCTTATAATTGCTTGATACTATATAAGAGAATAAGAGATATAAGAGAATAAGAGATGATAATAGAGTGGAAAATATATCTTTGTATTGATTATCTGCTAGTATATATACTATACTATACAGATAATAGGAGTGGAGATTACAATCGATTTACATTTGAATTTCAAACTTAAAGATAAGTAAAGGCTATCCCTTGACACGTCCCTTCAAGATTGAGTTACCATTAGTTACTCCAACCTTGGTAGTCAGAAGAAGAAAACGATGTCGAGGTAGTGGTTCAGTAAAGAAATCTGCCAATTGATCAACTGAAAAAACATGTTGAACAACCTGCAATTGCCCTGCGTTCACTTTATCACGGACAAAATGAAAATTTATGGAAACATGCTTCATCTTCGGATGTAAAGCAGGATTGACAGACACATATGTTGCACCTACATTGTCACATAAGATTGTAGGACTGTGAGGAAGTTGGACACCAAGCTCCATAAGTAGATTTTGAACCCAAGTAATTTCTGAGGCTGTGTTAGCAATCGACTTATATTCAGCTTCTGTTGAAGATCGAGCAACGGTCTTCTGTTTACTACATATCCATGAAATAAGATTGTCTCCATAGTAAACTAAATAAGCTGAAATCGACTTCATGTCGCTCTGATACCATATAAGAGAATAAGAGATGATAATAGAGAGGAAAAGATATCTTTGTATTGATTATCTGTTGGTATATATACTATACAGATGATAGGAGTGGAGATTACAATCGATTTATATTTGAATTTCACACTCAAAGGTAAGTAAATGCTATCCCTTGATATACTATACATATAGTATAGGAATAAGAGAATTATTGATCATTATAATTATTTTTTGATAGCTACCATTCTTTCCCTTTCCTACCAATAAATATCTAAGTTGATTTTCTTTTATATACCTATATATAAAAATTGATTTGAAAAGCTGAATTTTTAACATAATATAGTATATGAGATTATAAGCCTCGGAGAGAGAATTAGTTGAAGAAATATTTTTTGTGGTGACTTAATTGAAGACGACTTAATAATAATTGTATTATATTAATTATATATATATATATATAGTATAGTACTATATATGGTATTCATTCATGTATTCCAAATATGATGTAAGGATAAGTCATTTAATATGTTATTTTATATGAATATATATATATATATTGTCTTTTCCATATTTTTTATATAATTTTTAAGTGATTTCTAGAGTTTTCTTTAATAAATATTCAACGTGTGTGTATATATATATATCTTCTTGATCTCTCTCTTCTCTAATATATATATCTTTGTCTTAGAGTAGTAATTACATAACTTTGTCTCAAACCATCATCATAGTATCAATTACATAACTTTGTCTCAAAGCATCATATTAATTACTCAACAAAAGAATTATGCTTTCCATTACTATAATAATGTAGAAGAAACTTTTGGATAAAATTATTATTTTAAAAAAAAATATATAGATAGATTGGTTTTGGGGCCACGAATCTTTCCCATATTAATGATAGTATATTGTATTTTCATAAACGTTTTACATATTGTTTTTTCATAAACGTTTTAAATACCACCTCCAGTGTTCGTCTCTATTTGGTAGCGAACGGTGAAAATGCATGAATAAAACAAGTAGTATATATCTTCCTCGAAAGTTTATTGACAAAAAAAAGCCCAAATAATAACGGACTTGGTGGGCTATGAAAAATATAAGAGGGCCCAATATTATTATATCAAATCAAATTAAAATTGAGCCAGAATTTTTGCCGGTTGGTTGCCCTAAGGATGGAAATTATTACACGTAAGGCAAACACCCGACAAGCCAAGATCAGAGATTTTCAAGTTCTGTGATTTATCGTTTCTCCACGTCTACGGATAAAAATTACAAAACTCCTTCTTTCTTTTGCCACGTCACCCTCTCTTTCATTTCACTCCAAACAAACAAAATACTCTCTCCTTTACATTTTTACTTCTCTTTTGTTTTTCCTCTCCCTCCACCATTTTCCCTGCAACTTGTTTTCCCGCATTCCAATTTCCAAACGCGAAATAGAATTTCCCTTGGGTTTCTCTCGCAGTTTCTACATGTCGATTAAATTTCATCATCAAAGCTTCGTTTCTTCAAGGTAACTTCAATTTCTTACTTTCTTTTGTCTTCTTAATTTGTTGCTTTCACTTGAGGATGTTTGATTGTGGTTCTAGCTTTTTTGAGTAATTCTCCTTTTCTTATTAGCTTTCACTTTTTCAATTGATTTTCTCTTGAAAATTTTGGCGTTGATGAAAGCTGATTGATGGTCAACATGAATTGAAGTTGTACTAGTTTTAGATAATGTTTCATTACTTAGTTGGTTAATCAATTCTTTTCTTCGCTTGCCAAACAGCTCCATAGTTTTTTTTTTCTTTGCTGTTTTTTTTTTAATAAAAGAAGAGAGATGATAAAATAGTGTCAAAGCTCATAGTAGTAGTTTTTGAAAGAAAATTTAGTACTTAATTGTGTTTCTAAAGTTTGGTAGTTTGTATGAATTAAGAGACTTGATAAAATTTAGTTTAAAAATGTTTTAAATTAGACAATGTGGTAATTAGGATTGCTGCCAAGTTGATGTTCTAATTAGTTGCGACCGATGTTATCTAAGCTAATTCAAATTGAATGGAAGAAAGAATCAGGATTGACCGAGTGCTTTATGAATTAAATCGGAAGATGGAAAGAAAAAGAATGGCTGTTACGATATCAGAGTTTGCCATCCCTAGGAATTAAGTTATCAGCTTCACTTAGTATTCTTTTGTCAATGCTGTGTGATGACGTGTGTAACTGCTGGTTGTGGTGTTTTAGCAGGTCTTCAAAACCATGGCTTTCCCAGAATTCATTTCGGACGCATGTTTCTTGCAAGAGGAGAATGGCTAGTTTGGATTATCTTTTGACAAATTGGGGTAACTTGAGGAAGAAGTGTCTTATGAGGCAGACTATGTCAGATAGTCACAGGCTGCTGGGTTATAGGAAAAACATATCAGCCTTTCGTAAATCAAGAAGGATGGGATTCCGTTTCCCTCTTGCATCAGCTGAAGATGGTGTTACTGTCAATGGAGGTCCACAAACCAGTACAAGTACTGATGTTGATGATATAAGGGTCAAACTAAACCAGTCACTACAGGGTGAAGATTATAGTAATGGGCTTGTTCAATCTTTACACGATGCGGCAAGGGTTTTTGAGCTAGCAATCAAAGAACAAGGCTCTTTGTCAAAATTGTCTTGGTTCTCAACAGCTTGGCTTGGTGTAGATCGGAACGCATGGGTGAAAACATTCTCGTATCAGGTTTGTCTTGGTTCTTTGCTTGAGCTTATTATTTATATGTTTATTTGATGTATGTTTTTGTTCTACCAGCTCTCAAGGTGTGGATCTTTTAAGAGCCATTCAATTTGTAAACAATGTTGATTATCTATCTTACTGAGAGATGTGACTCATTATTTTAGTATCTTTCTTTTTCCAGTATTTATTTATAATTTACTCTGTTAAATTTTAACAGCAGACTTTTAAAACATGTTATTCTTGATTGTTAATAGCCTAACATAAACATGTATGTTTCCATATCAAGTACTACTATTTTTTTGATAAACTAAATTTGCATGCATTTCTCAGGCTGCTGTGTATTCCCTGCTGGTAGCTGCAAGTGAGATTTCATCCCGAGGCGATAGTAGAGACAGGGATATAAATGTTTTTGTCCAAAGGAGGTACTGCTTTGCTTGTAATTTGTATTTTACGTAGCTCATTGATATTTTCTTTCCTAGATTTTGTTCAAATCTAGGCTGTTTTGTTGCAATTTCAAGTCTTACAAACACAGAAACATGTGTCTATTTATCATGGGTACCATTGATTTATTTAATGCTTTTCAGCTAATTATGCAAAACGAGAAACTGAATGATTTCTCATCTTGAATGTGGTTTATATTAACAAACTTGACTATGTGGTCTTAGTGATTTTAAATATCTAAGTTACTCTTTCTGGTTGTTACATAATTAGTTATCTGTATAGAACAAAAAGTTAAAAGGCAATTTGTTGTGAAAGTGGAGTGGGTAATGCTTGAGGGGCAACATGTATACTTTGCCTTGATCATGGAGGTAGACTATTTAATATGTGGCATTTTGAACTTTCCTATGAAGTTTTGCTGGAGGAGGCTTATATGCTTTCTGTATTTTCATCAAAGACCTCTTCTTTTACGATGCTCATTATGTGTCTTTAATCAACTCGGATAGTTAGTGTTTCTCCTAACCTGTTTATATTACTAGCTTTTTCATTTAGAGTTTTCAATATCTTCTAACAGTCGCATTGCTGCAGTTTGTTGCGTCAATCTGCTCCGTTGGAGAGCTTAATTAGGGAGGAATTATCAGCTAAGCAACCTGGAGCATACGACTGGTTTTGGAACGAGCAAATCCCCGCTGTGATGATCTCTTTTGTAAATTACTTTGAAGGAGACATACGGTTCTCTGCTGCCACCGATGTGTAAGTAATGATCTCCTTGTTTCTTCATTTGAGGCCCTGTAGGAAGGAAGCTCTTGATACTTGTAAAGGTTGTCGTAATGTACTGACTCGAATAATCTGCTCCCAGGCGTGGGAAAGGCAAGTCCTTGACTGCAGGAAGTGCAAGTGACAAAGCTCTTCTCATGCTTGCACTGAGTTGTGTTGCTGCAATCACAAAACTTGGCCCTGCTAAAATTTCCTGTTCCAATTTTTTTTCCATGATTCCTGACATAACTGGTAGACTGATGGACATGCTGGTTGATTACGTTCCCATACACCAAGCTTATCATTCTATAAAGGATATTGGTCTACGCAGAGAATTTCTTGCCCATTTTGGTCCCCGAGCTGCAGCATGCAGAGTGGAAAACGATCAAGATTCAGAGGAGGTTATTTTCTGGGTCGATCTTGTGCAGAACCAGCTGCAGCGAGCAATAGATAGAGAGAAAATATGGTCAAGGCTAACAACATCTGAAAGCATTGAGGTTTGGAGCGAGAGTTTATGATTTTCTAGATTTTTAGACATCCTGCTGTCTTTCCATTCCATAAAAATGGCATCCTGGTCAGAGGTTCTCTCCAGGCTAAAACTTTTTACTGTCAGATGTTTAGTGTTTTCAACCCTCATCCTTTTAGAATATCATGGTGAAAATGCAAAAACATGATGATTGAAGGAGGAAGCAAAATGATATGAAGTATGCAGGAGGACTGTTACTTGTTGCATATGAAATGTATTATTTTTTTGTTTTGGTGGAAGTTGTTATTGAAAGTTATATGAATTTCCTGCAGGTCTTAGAGAGGGATTTGACCATTTTTGGGTTCTTCATTGCCCTAGGCAGAAATACACAGGCTTTTTTATCTGCAAATGGATTTGATGTTATAGGTGATCCCCTTCAAGGCTTCATTAGGTATCTTCGATCACCTACTAATACATTTGGATTGTTTTCCTTGGTCTAGTTGTACATTTGAATCTATTTCCTTTTGTGACAGGTACCTTATAGGTGGCAGTGTGTTATACTATCCACAACTTTCATCAATAAGTTCTTATCAACTGTACGTAGAGGTCAGCATATTGTAATGTAATTACCTTTTAACAAATATGTTCCATTCTGGAATCTTATATCCATGGTACTTTTAAATCCATTAGGTTGTGTGTGAAGAGCTAGAGTGGCTTCCATTTTATCCTGGCTATGTCGGCATATCAAAACAGTCTCATGGACATAAAACTAAACGAGAAGATCCGCCCAATTATAAAGCTATTCCGCAAGTGTTGGATGTTTGCTCTCATTGGATTCAGAGCTTTATTAAATACAGTAGATGGCTGGAAAGTCCTTCTAATGTTAAGGCTGCAAAGTTCCTGTCTAGAGGGTAAGTTTATAGCTCATTCACTTCAAATCCGTTTTACAGCTGAGCTCTGTTAAGTAATTTGAACAAAGTATTGCACATCTTTATTTTTCAGGCACAACAAATTGATGGAGTGCATGGAAGAACTCGGTATTCCAAAGTAAGTTATGAATGCTTACTTAACCCAGTCTTCTTTTCATATCTCTCAACCTCACCTATGCACATGAGGATGCACACTCATATATTCATATTAAAGCACATGCATTCTTGCTATGTTTTTAAGACATATTATGTTGGTCCCGTTTTGAAATGTCTCTAAGCAATAGCATTTATGTCAATCAAATAAATTATGGACACCTTAACTAAGCTTTTGAGGAAAACATGAAAAATGTGAATTCGTGATAGGCATGCTAGTATATTTTTATCATTTATGTATATGCAATTGTTTCAACTGCATGTATGTTCTACGAACTTAAAACAAAAAATAAAATGCATCAGTATACAAGTAAGCATATTTGGATGTCCAAATTTGGTACAACTAACAGGAAAGAAGGCCTAAGCCCTCTTGCGTTTGGAACTGAGGAAAGGCCTCTTAAGGACACTGCAGAAATAATATTCCAAAAAACTTAAAGAAAGAACTATCTAATGAGTACTTGTAAACAGAAATGAGTTCTAAGATGTACTTTGCTTCTTCCTGTACCTTGCTTTTATGTGTGTGTGTGTTTGTTGTTTGTCTGTCTCTATTGTATATGTTTTTTCTGCAAAAGGATATGGATAGCGCCAGGTTAGTAACTGCATATCATGTTTATTACATTCATCCATTCTCGTTTCATACAAGTCTTGCATCTTTGGAACAAGGATGATTTGATTTGACTAATTTCTGATTGTGCTTGCTCAAAAAACACGATCTGGAAGGGAAATGGCGAAGACTAGTTCTGGTCGGACTGGATTAGCAACTGAGAAAGAGTCGGATTCATTTGACAAGGTTCCCCCTTTTACCTCTGAAACTAAATTCGTAAGCGAATTATAGTGGGGCCTACTTATATGTTTATATGCCTATAATCTAGACCTGTGTTTCTGCTACCTCCTTTTATGTAACCTGGATTGCCAAAACTTTGATACTTGCAAAGTGCTAGATGATGTTACCAACAGATCCTTTTTCTTGGTTCTGGCTTCTGTTTGCAGTATATTTCTTTTCAATTGCATTATTGGATCCACGTATTATATGGTTTGATTTTCATTAACATACTCAACTTTTGAGAAAGCAAAAAAGGATCAAATGATCTAATTCAAAGTAAAAGGAAAATATAAGTGCCTGAAACTTCTGATCATATGTTTACTTCTGAACCAGAGCACCACTGAGAACAAATAATGAAAAAAAATCTGTCGGTATCGCACGCGCACACACACACAAACTAGATGCATAAATATGTGAACACCAGAATCTAACAGACCAGTAGTTGTTACTAAGTGCAGTTCACCATTCTTTCAATCTCTTGTGGGTGCAGCATGTTGTCCACTTTTAATATTTGGATGATCCTTAACTATGTAACCATTGGTGTTGATTTTGTTTCTTTGAGATTTGTACTGGTTGGAATTTAGCATACATTCTAAGTAAATGACACAGTTGCTTTGTTCTTTCACATTTTGCTCTGCTCCTGTTATGACTAGGAATGTACCTCCTGCTCCAAAGTTCTCCCAATCCATATGAGTTTTTCTTTTGTTGAATGGTCCTGTTTATTGACTGATATCATGTTGGTTTCAGGCATTAGAGAGTGTTGAAGAAGCTCTGAAAAGACTCGAAAACTTGCTTCAAGAGTTGCATGTTTCAAGTTCCTCTTCTGGGAAAGAGCAACTACAGGCAGCTTGTTCCGACCTTGAGAGAATTAGGAAGCTAAAGAAAGAGGCTGAATTTTTGGAGGCATCTTTTAGAGCAAAAGAAGCTTTCCTTCGACAGGTTTCTTCCTAACCCCTCACTCTCAATTATTCTAGTTTTTGTTGAACACATGCCTTTTACTAATGCTGTCACCATGAATTACTCTGCTTTGTATAAGCTCTTTTGTGAGTTCTGCCGCATCTGATTTTTGTTACATTTTGCTGGATGGTATGATGTTGCTTCTGTTCTGGTCTCATATATTCTTATTTTTGTTATTTCTGCTCGTAGCTACACTGAATTCCAAATAATATAAGAAATTTTTAACAACACATAACTCTGAACTCCTTGCAATACCATATAATATTAACTTTCTACTGTTACTATGATTGTTATATAATACTACTGCTAAAATCAAGAGTGATTAGAATGCACATAAGTCTCAAGGACTCTCATGTCCATTAATGTCATGATTGGAAGATATTGAGGGCTTTTCAGTGCCTCAGAAGATAAATGGCTTTCCTGTTTCCTCAATGAAAGTGCACTTAGGGGCATGGCCAAGAATATATGGTTGTTAAAGCAAGTTTTTGCTATGTATGTTTGGCTATTAGGATATCAGCGTAGTCAATTTCTTGACATCAGTTGCAGCGAGGGACTACATTAACTCTAGACAACACAACTGGCTTTTGTTTTTGGTAAACTCAAGGGCTGGTGTTGCAATAATTTAATAGTTGAGTTGTTATTGAAATTAAGGTCAAATATGGGTTCATTTTCATGTAATTGGGTGTTTCCTTTTTAAGTGGAACTCCATGACTTAATATTGTGTTTACATACATACTATACAACATATTTGTCAGCCTAGTTGGAATTCATGTAGAAATCAAATTTCTTATTCAGGAAGATGGCGATGGTAGTTCTCAGTCTTCTGCTAATGAGCAGCCACTGTACCCAAAAACAAAAACCAGACAGAGTGATACTCTAACAAATGATAGAAGCATAAGGTAGCAACTCCTGCAGTAGAATGTAGCTCTTAGCTTCTTTCTTAGAACTTGTTTTAATGCCAATTAAAATGTTTCTTTGTTCTCCTTTTTTACTTTTATCTTATTTATACCTTTCTCAGAGTTGTCAATAAATCTCGTGGATTATGGAGCTTCTTAAAAAACCCTTCTACCAGAAAGCCTAATGCTGAGTCATCAGCTCCAGAGAAATCAGTATGACTTATGCTCATAAGTAGCATCTGACATTTTGTTGGTCATGCACTTGATCTTCTTTAGTATCAGACTTGCATTTTATTTGTTCTCTTATCAGTGTGATTCACTAGCAACATTTTTGGAACATTTGAGAACTGAACCCTCTTATTCTGATTATTAGATCTTTGAGCTTAGTAGCTGCAAAGTCGCTTTTGTTTTCAACATCTGGTTAGGTAATCAATTTCTATGAATTTAAAATCTGCATCAAGCATAAGTTGTTTGCCTATTTGGATGTAAGGTTGGACAGACCATTGATTGAAAATTTGAAGATTTCTACTCTTATTAGAATTTTGGTTTTTACTTTTAGTGAAAGTCCTGGGAAGTTTTTTATGCCAAGTATGTTCAACAGAGCTTTCTTACGTAGACGATCAAACATATATGATGGCATTTTTGGCTTTTGAGTATATTTATGACAACACAAGTTCTAGGAGCTAGAGAATTTCCTTTTGCTTCATTAAAGGAAGCTATTTAAAATCGTGTTGCTTGCAGGGCAATGTATTCATTGAGCAGAATGCTTCAAGTGGTATTGCTGATTCAGAACCAAATGAAATCCGCCGCTTTGAGCAATTAAGGAATGAACTGATTGAGCTTGAGAAACGTGTTAAAAAAAGTGCTGATCAGTCGGAATATGAGGAGGTATGGCTCAAGCTGTTAACTAGTTGTAGTTGTTTAATCTCCCTAGAAAAAAGGCCATCGTTGTAAGAATTCATGTGTTGATGCATGATAAATTAATCATGGACCTTCACAATGCATCTACTCCTAATGCTTGTTTTCTAATATTTTTTTCTTTTATATAATTTGATCAGGATATCAAGGTTGCGGATGAGCCTCCTAGCTTTATGAATGATGCTGGACAGGCTCAGTTGGCTGAGGTTCAGAAGAAAGAAAGTATCATTGAAAAATCTTTGGACAAGATAAAAGAAACAAGCACGGTATGAGTATATGAAGATTTCCATAAACAAAATAGTTGTCTTGGTATAATTAGGACTTTGGTTACTCTATCTCTAATTAATACATTTTCTTCCAACTTTTAGGTGAAAATCTCTCAAATTTTAGATTTTAGTTTGACAGTTTGACTAATTGAAACCAGTCCTTAGACCTTTTAGTACTTCTGTAAGTGACCCATGATAAAGATTCTAGGATTGGTAAGGCCACAGGAAATTTCTGCATTTTAGAAGTCTAGGATATGATTTGTATCCAATGATAACTCATAATGTACCTATTGCTTAGTGCCTATATCATCTGCTAATGGCTTCAAACATGCTTAAGGTCTTATTTTATCAGAACCTTCTGCTCTGAAGGTTTCATGATTTTGCATGCTAAAATCTCTGTCGTTCTATCTATAATAGTACTAAGGATGCTTAAGTTGTTTCTGTCTCCTTTCTCTGTACGGTGTCATGTTAACTTGGGAAAAAATAAACAAGCTGAAATAGGTTATATGCATATAGTGAGGTCACTCTGTTTAATGGTTATTATTCATTGCTTCAAATTTATTAATCAATAGTTTATGATTAACTACCTGGGGGTTTATAAAATCAGGTTCTCAAAGTTGAGAACTTGTCTATTTCAAAAATGTTGTCGTCTGACTTATTTACCAATGAGCAGGATGTTTTGCAAGGAACTCAACTTCTAGCCATCGATGTTGCTGCTGCAATGGAATTGCTTAGAAGGGCCTTCATAGGGGATGAATTAGCAGAGAAAGAAAAGAAAGCCCTCCGGAGAACCCTAACTGACTTAGCATCAGTTGTTCCAATTGGCGTTCTAATGCTTCTTCCTGTAAGTTCTAACACATTGTTTTCTCAACACCGTCTGCCAATAGATTGTCGAGCAATAATCAATTTTATCTTTTTTAAGAACCTCAGCTTAATCATCATCTTGGATCAATAAATGGCAGCAAACTTTTAATAATTCAACTGTCAGCTGGGGATTGAAATTTGAGTTCAGTCTCCTCCTGAATTTTATATTGAAGTCTTTTTTAACACAAGTCATCTTATCTTTTCTATAAGTTTCTCTGAAGTGTTTCCTCTTCTTTTCTAACTATCCAAAATGGTGAACATAGCATAAATATTTAGCTTGTATGGTATATCAAGTAAGCACTGTTCAACAAGCCCTAGAAGATAGGAAATTTAATGGATAACCACCTGTACATACATAAACCGAGAAAATTAACTTTTTTTTGCTACAATTCCAGTCACCTTTTCACAGTTCAATTTGTCATTGATCTCTTTTGCCTTGTATGAATTATGTGCTGCAGGTTACTGCTGTTGGGCACGCAGCTATGTTGGCTGCCATTCAAAGATACGTTCCGGCCCTGGTGTGTCATCCTTCTTGTCTATCTCTTTTGCTTGAGTCGTCAAACCTCTATTTTTTTCAAGGGCTAACAATTTGTTTCATGGCAGATACCATCCACATATGGTTCTGACAGGTTAGATCTCTTGAGGCAGCTTGAGAAAGTGAAGGAATTGGAAACCAGCGAAGCAGACTCTGAAGAAAATGTGGAGGAAGTGGCCTGAATAGCAGTTGTGATTTTGTACAGCTTTAAAATCGAAACGGTCCTCCTCACATAAGGGTAAACAGAGATGCTTTCCATTTTGGTTTCTTCTTTTGGTCTTTCCGCCGGTTTAGCCATTACTTAGTTTTAAACTCCATTGACAATAACTGAGAATAGAGAATTTCATTCCATGTGTCTGGTATCCCAGGTAGGCACCAATGGCTGCAGTCTTGTGGAGCATCGGGAGGAGTGGCTGGCTCACGGTGCCTCGATGGGTGACCATCTCTTCTGAACTCAGTCAGATATGTAATGTTTAACAACTGGACCTTCCAGTCCCCATATTTCATTTGTTCAATTACATCAGAAATGTATTGATTATTCAATGGCTCAGGTCTAAGCATTGTGTAATTTCTTTCCGGTTCTTTTTCTGCATCACACCGCCCTCCTTCATCCCATGTGCCGTTACTGCAATTTTCACACACAAAAATAAAAACTCATCAAATTGTTACTAAAATCAAAACTGTTGTTTTCCAAGAATTAGACTGAATATATACTTATTGTTTTCCAAGAATTGATTCTACATTTTTCCAGCAAAATGCATAAATTAGACTTTTTAAGTTATTTTTGCAAGGAAATACCAAAGTTTAGTTACCTGTAATGTATGGGCGAATAGCTACGAATAAAAACATGGCTTCTTTCTGGGTTTAAATTCTTGATTGCCCATGACTTAACTGTTTGCATAGACCTTCGAAACCCTTCCATTGCATCCATTGTGATGTTCAGTTTCCCTCTTTCCTGAAAGTAGCAACCCCTGCAAAATTGCAAGAATATCTGTAAATTTTCTTTTCTTATGCCAGGCTTAAGCAGCAAAAGAGAGGCCATGGAAAGAGAGACAATAATACATCTTAACAGTTTTCTCCTTATTCCACCAGTGCCCAGTATTCAGAACAAGAACATTTGCTCCCTTCCAGCGCTGCGAAAACCAGTGCATCTCATCGACCCTAACGGTGACTTTGACTTCGGCCGGTGAATTTTCCGGTGGGCGATTGATGACAACTAAGAAAGGTGTTCTATAGTACTCCACCGTAAGGTTGTAGTCCTGAAACTTCATGGAAAGAAAGCCCTTGTGTTTGGTTATGGGACTTCCATTTTCTTCGAAAATTCGGGACTTGTTTGAAACTGCTTGAGCTAACATGCATATCAAGGATTCCCACTGGTTTCTTCCGATGGAATCCCCCCCAAACACTATCCGTCCGTTTCGACTCCTTTCCAAGAAGTCACTCGCATTGAATCTGATCAAAAAACAATGGAAGAAAAAAAGAATTACTAATTATATTTCAGACAAGGATAGCCAAGAACGACGAAATTAAGGAAATATATGGGTTTATTAATATGCATGGAAACTTAATGATTATTACCTAGGAAGATTACAGCCATGGGGTTGCCATCTCCATTTAAGATACTCGACGTCTTTCCTTCCATTGTGACGACATTGAAATCCAGGATCAAGAAAAGGGCAGTTTTCGTCGTAAAACTGAATCGAATGATTATGATTATTATCTCGAACCCATCTGCCATTAGAATAATCACAAGTATTTTTGTGTTGGATTATTGGTACTAGTTTCTGAGGGAAGAAACCGAAACGGAAAAGGGAGAGGGGTTGTGAAAAGCTGCCACCGAGGTTGAAAACGACGACGGAAGAGATTAAGATGAAGACAAAAGAGAGAGAACAACAAAGCTGTTTCTTGAATATGACGAAGGGGGTCGAAGGAAGAAGAAGTTGGTGCCTTGTTTGGGTCGGAACTTGATCCATTAAACCAGGAAGAAGAAGAAGAAGAAATAAAAGAAAGAAAGAAAGAAAGTTTTAAGATTACTTTGAAAGAGTCTTGGGATTGGGAGAGAAAATCAGATTTGGTAATTAGGAATTTTTTCCATATAGGGTTTTAATTGCTTTTGCTGCAAAAGCAAAAGAAGTTTTGATGTTATGAAAACAACGTGCCCAACCACGTCTTTAGTTTGTGCAACGCATGTTTTTTGTAATTTGTCTTATTCTTCATCATTTTCGTATAAACATCCGTCTTTAAATTAATCTTAATAATTATTACCATTCATGATTTCCTTTACGTTTTGATCCTCTTTCTGACTTTCCAAGGTTGCCTCTGGCTAGAATCTGGAATTCTTAGTATTGTTAGACTATTTGTCCTTTTTTTTTTTTTTCATGCATTGCCAATTGTGTTTATGTAGAGTACTCTAGTTTTAGAATCAATTATCAGCATCTAATTTTCATTTTTATATTGCAATTTTTGCAGGCTGCAGCTCCTTTGTATTGTCACTTTTTGTTTCAACGTTATGGCTTCATATATAAGTTGATGTACATGTGATTCTCAATCTTCTCTAATTTAAGTAAATGATCTAAAAATCAAAATACACAAGTCAACTTTTACCAAATTACTAAAGTTAAAACTAATTACAAGAATCAATTATCCTTCTTTTTTTTTTTTCCTGAAATTAGTTTGAGAATAAATTGTACATTAAGCCTACATAATAAATCATCTCATTCTCCACATATACGCATGAAAATTCAAGTTTTTGACCTTCTAAAAATGTTATAATTTTTCTCCCCTGCCTCCTCCCTCTCTAGTTCTCGTTGGTGTTTCGACTACTCCTCCTCCTCCTTGGTTGTCACGCCAAGGAGGAAGAGGATTTGGTTTTTGTTTTCAATAAGAGATTCAGATCTATATATCTGTCCGTTTTTATTTGAGTTTGTTTTGAGTTGGTTTGAGTCAGTTTCGAGTTTAGTCTCAGTTCTTTTTGAATCTGAGTTATCCAGTCTGAATTTTATGATAGTTTTAAGCATGATCAACCTTTTATTTATTCAGATCTGTGGTAAAATCGTTGTAATCATTTTCTTTTGGGTGCCAAGGAAGAGATCTGTTCATCGAATTAATCGCTTGATCATCGTTGATCAGAGCTTTTTGTTTGGAAGAACAAGCGACAACGAGTGGGTGATGGGTGTGATAGCGAGACATCAACATGATTCACGACAGATGTTTTGGATTTTCAGGGAAGATCCAGTTTCCGGTGCAAAAAGTAATCGATTATATAGTTTTACTGAGATTTGATGTAATAAAGGATGATATTCCTAAAATTATTGTAAAATCAGTTACATGAATGAAAGTTATCTATTTTTTTAAAAAAAAATGTTATAATTTTAAACTAAAAAAAATGTTAAAAATTTTCTTCTGAAATATTATTTAAAAGTAACAAAATAAATTATTTATGCTGAATCTGTTTGTGAAAGTTTCAATTTTTTTTTCAATTTTTAAACAGTAATATGTTAAATAATTAACCTTAAATTTTATTTAAATTCTAATTGTATTCTTATTCTAAGAAATTGGGTTGAAATTCTCCTTTATACTATAAAAAATCATTTAATATACACAAATTTTCTAGCAAGTTTTTTTTTTTTTGGGGTGACTACAAGTATGTAGAATGTAGTACTATGTAGTTAAGTATTTAAGTACTATTTTAGTAGTAAAAAGTAGGGATGACAATTGGGCGGGGCGGAGGCGGAGGAATTTGCCCCGTCCCGCTCCGTTCCGCCACACTAAATATATATTTTCTAATAAAATGTGTTTAATTAAATTTAATATAATAAATTATTTCATTTATTACACATTTATATTATTAGATTTTATGATTGATAATAATAAAAAAGTAATTTCAATAATTAAATTAATTAAATTCTCAAAATTAATATAAATATTTTATATAATTACTTAAACATCTCTAAAATATACAAAAATGAATTTAAAAATATTATTATAAATATATATGAGTAGGGCAGGGCGGAGATTAACAAATACCACAACCGCCTCGCCCAAAAAAAAAAGGAACAAAATGAAAATCCCTTTAAAAAAAAGAAATGAAAAGAAAAAAAAATCCAAAAATAGGCTTCTGGGCTTCTCACTTCCAAGTTCCAATAGCTCTACCGCCCACGTCATCTTCGAAAGAGCCCGAGCTCAGAAACTGCAATAAAATTCAAAAGGAAAAAAAAAGAAAGGAAAAAAAAATAAAGTTGGTCTCTCTTTACATGAGCAAAGATGAAGGTGAGAGTAGTGTGTAGGAAAGTATACGACTACATTCGATACGATCTCAAAGAAATAGCTTTTCCTTCTTCATTGCCTGATCCTCCTCACATCAAAAAGCGCCGCAAATTAACTTGGCACGAGCGTTTTCTGGTAACCTTTTCCATTTCCATTTCCATTCCCATTTTTGGACTTTATATTAGTTATTCGTTTCTGGGTTTTAATGATGATTGCATTTCGGTTTCTGGGTTTTCCCCCCTCTTTCTTTCCTATTTGCTTTATATAGAGTTCTTGATGGTTTATACATACAGTGGAGTAGCTATTGTAAAATTTAAATTTTGCTTAGGCATTTCTTCCCAGTTTGGGTTTTTGGTTGGAAGAGACGTATATGCTTGATAATGTAGTTTGAGTAATTGGAAAGTAAATATTTACATTTTATGAATAATGAAAAGTATGAATTTTACTTTAATTTTCAAACACAAAATGTTATGAAAGTAGTGTACTTTTTGAATTGGATGCTATAGGTTGGTGTTTAAAGGGTAGAAATTGGATAGTGGAGAAACTGTAAATGTATTAAATAAGTTTTAAGTGGTATTATGTTTGCTTTATGCTGACTTGAATGACTAGAATGTAATGCTCATGGAGACATGAACTTATTAATTTTACTTTCTCTACAAAATCGTAGCAATTTTCCGAGAATATATAAGATAAGTAGTAAATCCCTGTATTTGTTTGTTCTTTAGGTCTTAAAGGAGGCATCTAGGCTTTACGCTGCTAGCTGGGTAAGGGATATTGGTCCTGATCTTAGACCAAATGATTATAAGAAGGATGACGGGACTGAACATAGAACCAGTGGAGACAAGAGCAAGAATAAAGAGACAGAACCTTCAGCATTGGAAGATCTTGGTAAGAAACTTCAGTTTGTGGGTTTATACCACCAAATACATCTGATCTATAAATTTTGCGTAAAGCATTCAATGCATGTTTTGTAATGACGAGTGTAATAGGTGGTACCTTTTATGCAATAGACCATTAATTCTTTAAATTTTTAAATTTATCTTTGCATTTTTTAGTTATGAATAGACCATTTCACTTCTGCCTGTGACATCTTATGGAGATTTTACATTTTGCTTGTGACATATTCTAACTGTTTAATATATGTGGCTTATACTTATGTTTGTGACGTCTTATGGAGGTTAAATTTACAATTTGCTTGTGGCATGTTTTAATTGTTTAAATTATATGTGGCTTATACTTATGTTTGTGACATCTTATGGAGGTTAAGGAACATTGTGACAATTGCTTGAGCTCTGAAGAAATATACTATATATTTGTTGTGCAAATCCTTTAATAAAATGATTGGTGCTACTTGGGGTAATAGTTAGAATTAGTTAGGATGTACCAAAAATTTGGGGTTAAACCATAACTGTTTTAAGAACTCAGTAAGTTTCTCCATTCTTTCCATGTAAAACTCTCTCTCTCTCTCTGCAGTCTGTGCTCACCAAAATTTCATTGTATTCCAGCTATCTGACTCTTTAGACATTCCCTTTCACCTCTAATGTAAGTAGGTACCTTTTCTCTCCAAAATCTTGATCTGGAATCCCAGCCATTTGTTGATTGCAGACAGCTAAGCTAAATTTTCATTTGAATATCCAGCCCTTAGTTGCTTGCAGGCAACTTGAATTAGGTTTTGTTTTTTCTCAGTCAATCAATATACCTTCTAAAGGGATAATTTCTTGACCGCATTTTCTTTGATTATGTTTTTCACCTGTCCTTATATTTTAGTGCTGCCATAACATATTTTGTAAACCTTAACTGATGAAGATAAAGCAAGTGTAACAATAATATTAAAAGAATCCTTTTTAACCAGGCGAAGCCTCAGTTATTAAAGAAGAAGATATTTGTCTATCTCCTAGGTGGTTTTACTTTACTGGTTCTGAATGCTAGAGCCATCACTGTGACAATTTACCAATATTTGGTACCGAGGTACTTTATACCGGAAAGCATGATTTAACAGAGATATTCTTTCCTGATCACTTATATTTTCTTATATTGATAATTCCAAAGAAAAAAACTGTAACCATTGATAATTTTCTACTTATTCTGTCATCTTTGAATTTTGGCTAAGCTTGTCTTGTTTGACTAACAGATTTTGAGCCAAACTTCTCTGATTTTCACTTGCTTTTTTATTTTTCCTTGTATTTGTAGTTTACCATGTTGATTTTCTTACACTGCTTTGGTGTTCTTTATGGAAATAGCGGTTGCTGCAAAAGGAGGAATGGAGACTTTGAGGCCTGCTTTACAAAGGTTATACATGACAAGGGCTTCTGCATATAGAGATGCTTTAAAGAGTTTTATAGAAGGATATCAGGAAGGTATCCAGCAGGTCATGGAGAAAAAGGAAGATTCTAAAGCACAACAACAAGAAGGCAACACCAAGAAAGATTCAACTTGACTACTGATGATGAGTGCATAATAGGCAATGCATGTGAGTACTTCTCCAGCACACCTATTGTTGATAAAAGTTTAGAGCTTTTATGGAGTCGGGTTGGCATAGGATTTTGCTGTATTTTGGGAGTAAACTTTAAAAACTGTGAATTTAATGGAAATGGTTCTGTATATTACACTTTCTAATTAACTAATTCTCCCTTCCTCATGCTGAAGGTTTCTCTCTTGATTGATGGTAATAAATTGGGATGTAGGATTTCTTGATAGTTTGTGCATTATATTTTTGGTTTAGTTTAGAACTCAACATTCATGTGCTTTATCTCTTTGTTGAGGGCAACCCAAGAATTACTAGAAAACTGCTGCTAGCTGCTTAAAGAAGGCAGTTCACATGCATGGTTGATTTAGGCTTTTCTATTAAAGAACTAATTTTGGATGAGCTGCTCTAGCATTGAAGATACCAGATACTGGTCTTCACTGAAAGAAAAAAATTGTTAATCTAATCTTATTGCAAGTCATATTAACTAAGATAGTGCATCATGTAGGTATGTACCCTTAAAAGATCCTTTTTACTATTATGAACTTTCTTTGTTTTTGTTGGAATGAGAGTGCGGCATTCTTTCTTCATATGGATTGATTGCAGGGGTACATTAGTTTTTGCTTCTCTGATGTGGTGATCTTTTTATGGCCTCTGCAAAGGATTCTTCGGAATCTGCTGGGCCGAAAGATTCAGTGTGCAATCTGTTTAAGATTTAAGCAGATACTGCTGGACTCTGCTTTTAGCTTTTCCCTGGAAAGGCTTGTATGTGGAAAACATTTTGTGTCAAATTTACAATAGTAAATGTCTGAAGTACATTGCATAGAATAAGGGGGAAAGAGAGGTTTAAAAAAGACTTGCACAATATATGTGGCTGAATGAAAAGGAGGGCTCAAAAATTAGAGGTTGATACAGAGTTGAAATTCCAGTTAAGCTTGCACTAATAAAAAGTTGGAATATTACTGTGAAGTACCAGTTGTTCTTAATACTTTTTGCAAGAAATCTGTTACTCTGTCAAGTGACACGAGTGGTGGGGGCTGTTGTACACCAGTTGTTGCCTAGTGAAATGATTTCCTTTGAAACCTTCCAAGCACATGAGGATTTTGCTTTCAAGTCTTCAGGAGCAAGCTTTTATGAGATTTATCTAGAAACATGTATGTTTCCTCGGCAATCTGAAGATGGCATGTTATTGGCTTCAAGATTTATTTTTCTGGCAGATTGTGGAGATCCTGGTGCTAGACAAACCTTTCTTTTAAAGGTATGCTTTTTTGATTGTTCTAATGTCTTAAGATGGGTAAAATTCCAACATACATTTCTCTCTTCCTCTAAATATTTAAATTTTCAAGCTTATCATTATTACAAAATCTAGTGACCCCTTGATATCTTGATGTTGTCAATGTTGCTTTCGACACTATTGATTTGGTTTTATTCTTCAGGGGTGTTAAGTAAGAGAATATTAGCTCTTTTTTCTGTGGCGGATGTTAAGGGAGTTGAAGTGAGGTTGACCTAGCTCCAAAAGCAAAAGGTCTGTATGAGGAAAAGCTAGGTGGGACAAAGAAATATTCTCATGTTCTTACTATATTTGTACTGTACTTAGTCATGCATGATTGAATAATTCTTGCAGGACAAACCATTATACAGGAGGAGTCCCTTCAATTTCTTGATTGGCCACCACCCTGAGAGACCAATGATAACAATATCTGGTGATCCTCCCACTTGCAGAGCCACTAAAACTTTGGAGGCCATTTACAGTGGAGGTCAATGGGTAACTCTCTTGTCTAAATCCTTATGGGCCCTGATGATCAATGGACACTTTATCTGATTAGTCACATAAGAAATGCAAAGACATATGTGCACCTTGTCACCAAATCCATCTGCCTGTATTAGTATCTTAGTTAACCTGGAAGGTCTTTTAAACATGTGAGTGCAAGCTAGACCCTGTAGCCATTATTCCATTCAGAGTGATGTGTGGACCAAGCTTCATATAAGTACTTATGTTTTGAAAAGCTTTGTCTAATTACTGCACTGCATGCTTAATCTAAACCATTCATTCAAAGGTCACCATTATTGATTTTTGTCAATTGACTGCTCCATGTCAAACTCATTTGGCAATTAGTGAGTTTACTACTGCTGCTGGGCTTAATGGTGTTTAATCATTGCTTAAAACTATACTTATCAATCAGCTTGTTTTGAACTGTTTGCATGATTAAGAACATTGTTTCTGTTATAATGGTAAAGTCCGAGTGGCCTAAAACTTAGATGCTAGGCCTTCCAAGACCTGCTTAGTCGTTGAGATAACATTAGTAAGAACCTTATCTCTTATCCAATAATGGATTTCACCAAAACCCAGGTGGCATCAGAATCTTGAGAAATTGACCAGTTACTATAATAAATTGTAGCTTAGGCTCTATTGCATTTTATAGTGGCACTAGGTGTTTGTTATAGAAATTTGGTAAGATATTAGAAGATGGATATATATGACTAAATCACGAAATGTAGAAATGAATGGTGGACTAGAACTTCTTAATCTGACAGCTTAGAGGTCAGGGCCAACAAAGTATGATCCCACCATTTGATTGAATGCCAGCTAATTGTGGTGTTTTTTTCTCGACTCTTGAGAAATCACACCCCAATTAGCCTCTTAGAAATATTTCATTTATTATTTTATTAAACCTATGGCAGTTCAAAGATTGCAAACACTTTTGGGAATAGCAGGAACAATCTGCCATGATAGACATGCTGAGATAACTAATTTCCATAGTATTTTTAAGGAAGCCAATAATAATTCTCTTGGGCTTTCTTTCTCATTAAGTTTTGATGCATTGCATAGAGGTTGAGCTTGGCACGATGACAAGGTTATTGCTTGATCTTGAGAGATAATAATCAAAATACTGTAAGTTACTATATCATGTTCTTTTTTCTCCCTTGTAAAAAGTCAAAAAATAGATTCTTATCAGGTGTTCATCGTGTTTCTCATTTTGAGCTAATCTTTCCATCTTTGATATGTTCATTATTGTTAACTGGTCAGGTCGTCAGGCTTCCCATATCTGTTTGTCAGCTTGGGCCCTTCTGTCATCCGACACCTGAGTAATTAGGACACGTAAGAGGGATGTTTTTTGCATGTTGAGTAAGGTATTCAGCTTGAAAATTTGGAGCCAGGCTTAACCCTATAGGCTCTTCTTAGTCTTTAAGATGTTTAGCTGAGCTTTACTCTTTTTGCAATCTATGTGCTCATATTGAACAAGACAGCTCTTGTCTTTTAACCAAGAACAGTCAAGTTATGGGCTGGGGCAAGATGGAAAAAAAAGATAGGATAAGAGTATACGAATATCCTATAAAATGCAGAAGATAGATGAAAATAGTAATATCTTCTCTCCTTCTGGTAGGTTTATTGCATTATACTTACTTGCATAGATTATACAATAATAACTTCTGCTCTGTTAAATGGTAAATGATTGCTGAGGGTTTAAAACTTGAGACCCTCTCTGTTTCACTTTCCTTGTGTGAAAGCTACTCAAAGTAACATTTGAGTAGGTTTACTTTGCCTATAGATCATTACTTTGCTTTTATGCATTTCTTTATCAGTTTGAGCAGAGAGAAGCTACTGGTTTAACATTAGATCAGAGCATTCCTCCTTTAGCAACTTTTTTGAGTCATTCATCCCCGTCCATTCAGATGTGAAATTTCAGTTTTGAGGCAAACTGGAAAAAGAAAATAAAAAAGGAGGAGGGTGGGGGGGTCTGATAAGATTGGATTGGAACCCTATGCTTATAGTTAAGTATTTTACTATACTTTGATATTCCTTTATTGACATATTCTCAAATTTCACTTCCAACATTTATTGCAAGTTGCAATGTTTGCATTATCTATTCAGGGGACCACCTCTTCATGTTATTATCTTCTAATATATTTATATATGAAAACTCATTTTCAGATTTTCCTTTGACTCCATGACTAGGAAGGAAAAGATCATGACCATTTCTTCTTCCTTCATGGGCTGCAGTAAAAAATCAGACAGAATGGAGTCCTCAAGAGAGAAAGGTGAGAATATAAATACACATGATCAAAATGCTATCTTCTTCCATTTCTAAAGCTTTTTGATTCTGATATATCTGCAACTTACACTAGTAGAGCATCCAAAAAACAGCTTTGGCTTACATATTGGACATGAGAATTGAGAGATTTACTGCTACTATTGAAGAGAGAGAGAGAGAGAGAGAGAGAGAGAGAGAGAGAGAGAGAGG
>AWWV01010021.1:0-21042 GCA_001974805.1 Corchorus capsularis | reverse complement strand
ATTTTTTTTCCCTCATACACTTCTTCCTCTTTTAAAGAAAAATTAAAATTGTAGTAACAAAAAAAGAAACTATTTTTGCATATTTTTTGTTTCTCATTTTCTTGCTTGCTCATTCTTCTTCTTCTACTCTAGCTAGTAGTAATAATATTTTTGCTTTTGACCTTCAAAGTGGGGTTCTTCAATTAAAGTCTAATCCTGGGTGTCACATCTTCAGATCTTATCCTTGATGATTTCTCATCTGCTTCATATCTCGGGAGAAAGTGATATCCTGTTACAATCACAAACCCAAAAACCATAAAAAATCATTCATTTCTCATTAATAAAAAATAATTTATATATAAAAATGGGTAAAATTCATGGTAATCACCAATGCTTTTAATGGACCAGCTTTTTTTAGCAGCAAAAAAATCTGTAGAATTTTAGAATATGTGCCTAACTATTATGACCAAGGCAGCATCCCCCTCCTGTTGACCATCATTTCTTTGCAAGGCAGGCATCTTAATTATTGCCAATCTACATCAATTTCAACTCAAATACAAACAAAAATTATATGTTATAAATTGCTTTGTTTGCTTTTCCCTTAGCAAACAAGATCAGCTTGACTTGGAATTTAACTAACAAATTTGCCTATCTGTGGACTCTATTCACTTAACAATTCCATCATTGCTACTTGGAATTATTTTTAATATTTGGGGTTCCAATCTATGGGTAAACTGATCAATGAAGCAAATACTACTATTGTAGTATTATTTTATACACTCCCTTCCCTTTCCAAACTCAACCATTTCAAACCATACCGACCATTTATACTATTCAATTCAACTTGGTCGGTTTGGCCCTAAGATTTTTAGCCTGTCATTTATGAAAATATACTTGATAAATTTATCATGATAATTTCAATAGAGAAGCAGAGCATAGCTACTAATTTTGCTAAGTAATATTGAACTCTATATTTTATTAACCAGAGAATTTAGGGTTTGAATTTGAATTCTGATCACTGAAATTAAGAGACTCGGATAATCTGTAATCAAATCATACTAGAACTCTTATTCAGGGGTTGCCCATTTCAATTTTTATTTTGATTTTGATTTTGTCTTTATTATTTTATATATATATATATATATATATATATATAGATGACCCTGAAATCCCACTGTATTTAGACAGGTTGGATGGGGCATATTTGCATCAATTAAATTAATAGTAATAAATAAATTAATGTCCTAATCTAAAAAAAGATGGTTGGGACTAAAGGAAACCACGTCGCAACTTAATCATACTCTTAGGAAACTAGATAGACTAATGCAATTAGGCCACGTGCCAAGTGGTCAACCTTCCTGAACTTACCACTAATTATCATTCAAATTATTTTTCTTAATCTGTCTCATTACAAGCAGCAGCAATATCAAGTAGCAAAAAGAACAAACCAGAACCCCATTATTTTAATGCCTTAATCTTTAAATCCTTAATTAATCACCTTAATTAACTTATATAATAATAAGATTCTAGTGATGATAAAATATTTATATACTTACCATGTAATTCGAAGTATAGGAGTTAGAGTACAACTGTTGGTGGGTTGGACCCTGGCTCGACACCGACGAACTATCAGGTGTTGATGGCTCGGAATCGTCGAGCTGGCACTCTAGGTTCACCCCAAATAGCCGAACCAACCTCCTTGGGTTTGCACCACCAGCTGCTTGATTTTGAACTATGCTTCCTCCTGCAAATTTATTCATTTACAAAATTCATTAAACACATGCTCCCATGTGATAATCCCACCTAATTTTTTTGATAAGCCCCTAATTAAACACAACAAAAATGAAAAATGTACACAAAAATTCTATATTACTACAACTATTATTAAATTTCCTCATCCACTAATTAATTTGGTTATTTGGTATTTTTTTAATATTCAAATTCCAATGAAAGACAAAAATAGGAATGCTTGAAATGATTGTAAGAAAAAGGTTTCTTAATGCTTACAAATTAGACTGAAAAGGTAAAAGTAAGAAAAATCATTGGGAAAAATAGTAAATTTATAATTTATATGAAACAAAAATATATTTATTATTTTATATTTAAAATATGTAAAATATATGAAAATGGCGCGTGAAATAAAACAATAAGTTCCAAAAATCAGCCTTACACAGGCACATTGCTCCCATGTAATTGGAAAGTGTCTCCCACGCACTTCAATGTGTAAATAAATTCCCAAATTTTTTACATTAATTCCCAATTTTTTTAATTTTTTTTTAATTTAAAAAAAAAGAAAATAGAAAAACAGAAGATAAATAGTGTAGATAGATAGATAGAGTTTACAATGTGACAAAAAAAATATACCTGCATGAAGACAGTCAGGTTGGTATGGCACATTAGCCCCATGGCCTTGAATGTGCCCAAGATAAGGATGATACAACCCCCTATGGCCACCGCCACCGCCGGCGCTTCCAGCTCCCTCGGCTGCTGCTGAAGCTGCCGCCACCGCCACTGCGGCAGCTGCACCCCTCCTCCTCCACCCAATAAACAACCTATCACCATCCGTACGGTGTCGTTGGAATAAAATAATGTCGCCAGCATCAAGTTGCTTCTCTTTCACGTATCTACTCCACCCTTTTGTCAACACGTAGCTTTGGCTACTATTCCAATACGAGTAACGAAACCGCCAACACTTGCCCGACTCGTCTTCGAAACTCAGTAGCAACCCTTTGTCACCTGAGTCACCGCCGAGTGGGAAGTATTTCTCGGCGTGTTGTTTTGGAATAACGAGCCTGTTGAGTTTCCCGACGTCGCTGGGCGTCAAGGGTTTCTCGAACATGGGTTCCTTTTCCTGCTCTAAAAGAGGGTAGTTTTGGTTAGGGTTTTCGGCGGCGCTGTTGTTTTCGACAGTGGAGCCTTGTTGCTCCTCCACAACTTCATCGTCGTCGTTATTGTTAAGGTTGAAGTTGTGGTGGTGGCGGTGGAAGAACATGGAAGGATGATGATTGTTGTTGTTGTGGTAAGAATTAAGCCAAGATTGAGGGTAGAAATGAGAGTTATCAAAGGGAATTGAAGAAGAAGAGTTTTGGGTTGGTTCCATTTAATGGATTTTTTTTCTTGCTTTGGTTTAAATGGTTTATGGAGACATTTGAGAGAAAGAGAGAAATGGGTTTTTTAGAAACAGAAGAAAAACTGTGGAGAGGAATGGGGGGTGAAAGAGGCGTGATGATTATGGGTTTGATGTGGAAACTGTGGAAACTATTTGATGTAGCTAAAAAGATATGACAATGAGAGAGAGAGAATGGGGGGAGAGAGAGGTAAGGGGGAAAGGGAGAAATTCTAAGTCTTAAGTACGAGAGTACTTTAAGGTTTTTGCGTGATGGGAAAATTTTTTTCAATCATTATATTCAGTGTAAATTTTCATCAAGTTGATTTTTTTTTTTAGTTTTTTTTTTACACCAAGTAATGTTTGTTATTGTATATGTTAGTATATTCTAAGTGGTAGGACAATCTATAGTTACTAGTAGTTCAGTACTACTAGTTGCTTTACAGGTGCAGGTCTTGGAATTGCTCAATTGAATCATAATTTTAAGTTTGTCTAATGAAACAAGAATAAAGCCAAACAGTTCGTCAGATTTCAACCCCATCTTTACTATTTTTCTCTTCCATTTTTTAACATCAACAATTAAATTTGGTATTTTAGGTTGCAAAGGGATTGAACCTTAATTGTCGGAACTAACACATCATGAGACTATGATATAATCAATTAGATTTTTCTTGGTGTAGACTTCAGCGCTCCCGTTGTGGTACTCCCATATTTGGATGTGACGCTCCCAATGATTTCTGACCATTGGATTCAATATCTAATTTTCTTACCGTCCGATACAATAAGTTTTAACCTGCTAAACAAGTTTTAAAAACCCTTTGGACTGAATTCGTATGTGGTTGTCCTCGTGATAGATTTTTATACCTTTTTTATTCCACCCGTTGATATCAACAAAAAATTTTTCTTAAGATTTTATACGTCGTATATTTTCCCCAATTTCTATCCCCAATTTTTTTCTAAGTTTTTGACATTCAATTCGTATATTTTCCCCAAAATATACAACGTATAATAACTTAAGAAAAAAATTATGTTGATATCAACGGGTGGAATAAAAAGGTGTAAAAATCTATCACGAGGACAACCACATACGAATTCAGTCTAAAAGGTTTTTAAAACCTGTTTAGCAGGTTAAAACTTATTGTATCGGACGGTAAGGAAATTAGATATTGAATCTAATGGTCAGAAATCATTGGGAGCGTCACATCCAAAAGTGGGAGTACCACAACGGGAGTGCTGAAGTCTTTTTCTTTTATCTAAATAAACATCTGAATCTAATATTAGAATATACAATAAAATGTAATTATCTTGTTTTGAGATTCAATCTTTAAGATAAATTCTCAATTCTAGATATTCGGGTGTCAATTTCATTAAAGGTATTGAATCAATTAGACTATCAATTTTCAAGATAAATTAGTCTCAAATTCTAAATATTCGAAGTCAATTTTTCGTTAAAGACTATATGGATATACATCTGATCTGGTGATAGAGTGTTAGACTCTTAATTTTAGTGATTGGAATTCAATCCCTATCAGCCTCAAGTAAGAAAAAAAAAAGTGAGTAAACAATATATTTAAAGTAATCTCTCTTCTAGATTAGAGTTAAGATTAACTAGGTAAGGATTGCAATAATTCAGAGGAGGAAATTAAGGAAAACAAATCAAGAAATATCTGGAATAGGATAATGTAAAATCCCAAAAACACAAAAACATTGTTGGGATTAGAGCAGTTACTGCATTCATTTTCCTTACACGTACATTGCCTACCTAAATTTTTTTTTTCCTGGTTTCTGAAATTCACATTTCCAATCTTGTAAGAAACAAATAGTATATAAATAGAAAGATAGACTAGAAGAGTAGCTGAATATGGGCAGAACATGAATCTTAAGAGCAAGAAGAGAAGAGATTCTAAACAGGGTGTTGATTGGGGACTACTGAAATATATAAAAATGGTTTCTAAATTTCGTGGGCAAGTTAAGAAACACCCCATGTTACTCCATTGGCAAGCAAGCAAATCAAAAGGGAAGGAAGAAAAGTGGGACCAAATGGTGACGAAATTTGGGTAATCAGGTTGGCATCCAACGGCAGCACAAAGCAGCAGGTGGAGCAGATATTTGGTGTATAATATTATCAACTCACATGGGATCTTAATTCCTTTGTAAAAAAAAAAAAAAATGGGGATTTTCAGATTTTGATTTTGTGTCATTTCTAACAGTGAAAAATCTCATATACTACTACATTGTAAACCTGACAGACATGAACATGCCTTGTTAGGTTTTTTGTAGATTCAGTACTGTAAAAAAAGGAAGAAAACAGTAAAATTTTTCAGAAAGAAAAGATAGTTGAAACTATAGTTTTTTTTTTTTGAAGATAAAAAAAGATTAGGGAGAGAGACCTGACCCCCCTGAGACTAGGAGTGGTCTGATGTCTCCTCCTTGTTGCTGCCATTGGCATTGCCATGGCTAAATGGGTATATTAGGTGAATATTATTATTATGAAATGAAATGTAAAGAAAGAATAGTATTTTGGTCACGTGCGTGACAGAATTATTGATGTTTGGCCATTCCTGGTCTTTAAAAAGTTTGCAGCAGCAGCAAACGATTGGATTGGGAGGGGACTTGTTCTGAATAAAAATCCCATAGATCCCTTTCTTTCTTTTCTTTTCTTTTCTTCCCCATTTTTCCTTTCCAATGAACAGATAGATAGATCATGTTGATTAGATAAGATTGTTTGTCCAATTGGAATTTGGAAACCAAAAACAAAAACCCTTTTTTTTAATTTTATCTAATTTTTCTCTTTCATTCGTGTTTGAATCCTCTCCTCTCATTCCAATCCTCTCTCATCTAGGTGTCTTTCACTCCATTTTTCTTTCATTTTCTTTTGGTTTTTCTGAGTTTGGGACAAAACCCACCTCAATTTCCAGGTAGATTCAGACACCCTTTTCATATATCCCTAGAAAAGAGCCGAACTGGTTGTTAACTTTTAAAGTAAGTACATGTTGGGAACACACATACACAAATAACACTTTACATTTACATTTAATATTAGTAATGATATTCATAAAATATATATGCATTGTCTTAATACATCCAATGTTGTTTATGTCATCTTATTCACTACTGTCTAACTTGTAATAACCGCAATCATCAAACAAATTTAAATTTAATTATACTATTCCCTCCGTTCCTAATTAACTGTCAGTTTTTTGAATGAATCTGATTTCATTTCAGAACCAAATCCATAAAAAAAAAGCGATAATATTATATGATATGCAGCCATGCATGAAAATTTTGTCTTAATCAAGTTTAATTGTTGTCTAAATTCCGTGAAATTTTTTAATTAAAAAACCTGGTTTGATTAGGGAGGAATCTGCCATGGTAATTTGTTAAGTTTCACATGCTGTAGGGAGGAATAGAGTCTAATATTGGACTAAAAACAAAAATAAATATTTCCATATCTGGGGGGTTTTCCTCAATTCCCAAGCAAAACCCACCTGGATTAATTTCTAAACTAATAACAATCCGTGAGATTTCCCTCACAAAACTCCATAAGCTAATTAATTAGTAATTGTTTATACATATAATTTGTTTTATCTAATTCACACTTGCTTCTTAATTAGAAATGAAATTATTGTCTTTTTGTTGGGTTGTAAGAAATGTTATGATTGGTTTCATGAAATAGCAAATATTTTTGTTTCAGAAACATCAGATTTGATTTCAATATATAAAGCAATGTGACAGTCCAGAAATGTACGAAAGAGCCAAGACCAATGCACCAAAATCTAGAGAGTTATACGCATCTGCTATTAGTTTATTTCATTGCCAATGATTTATGATTATGAAGGTGATAGTCGATTTTAAGCACTATTCATGCTCTTTTTTTGGTAATATATATTATTTAATTAAATTGTTTTGAGAATAAATGAAATCGATTTTTTTTAATTTAATTTATTTCAATTTGATTTGAAGTTTCAACTTCCAAACATAAATATAGAAGAGTTAATTAAATTATACTTTTGTTAATCACTCACAATTAATATATCATGGCATGATGAGTTACTTCTAATCCAATAAGATTTTGATAGGGTTGGTAGGAGATAATTAATTATTTAAAGCCTAATTGTAAAATTTGTAGAATCTCAAACGAGCTACGTACATAGTCTGTTTGAGGATAGGGGGATATGTAGGATGGTGGCCTGATGTTATTTCGAATCTTAACAAGAAGGTAATTTCAAGTTTGAAATTCCAGATGAAAAAATCTTATGTTCAACTAATTCGTCTCTTTTTTTTTTTTAATATCATTAGAAATTCCTTTATAACATGAAATTAATGGCTTTTCCCCCTCTTTGAACAGTGAGAGAAAACCATCTAATTTTGATCATATTTGCACCTATATAAACTTTCAAATTGTTTGTTTGATCGTAATAATGTCATCATAAATTAGAACTTACCTTAATTTGTTTAAAAAAATAATAATTTGATGCTAAACTTTGTAAATTTATGCCTAACCTTTTGCCATGTTTGATTCCATAGTCGATTAAATAATTTCTCTACAAAACTATATAGTGAAATCTAAAAATGTCAAATATAAAAAAAAACATATGCATCATATATATAGGGTTTATTAAGAAAATAGATATACGAAAAATGTTAAATAAGCTTACGAATTTCAATTTTAGCCAATCGAGCCCTTGCAAATCAAATTTTGGCCAAATAATTAAGCCCTTATGCAGTGAGACAAAGTCATGTCAGCATTACACGTGCCTTAAAAATACCATATTAGTCTAGGATAATTTTTTTGGAAATGAATTTTTGTAAAAAATTTCTGAAGTGATCACTTTCAAAAAAAAAAATTATTTTCATGCCACCAGTTTTTTTTTTAAAAAAATAGAAAATTTATACTAAACCGGCGTGGCGACGTGGCATTCTAAGGTCATATGACACGTTAGCGTGGTTTTTTCTAATGGAAAAGAATTTATTTGACTAAAATTAGGTTTTCAAGGACTTGGTTGATCAAAATTGAAGTTTATATACTTATTTGACATTTTCTATATAATTCAGGGGCCTATTTTTCAATAGTCCATACATATAGGCCCCAATCTTGACATAGTAGTAATTTAAGTCTTGATCATAACTCTAAATAAGAAAACATTTTTAAAAAGTACACTAATTGATTGTCGATAGTGATTGTTAGAGACCAAAATTTCATTAGAAAAGAAGAAGTGTTAAAATCAAAGCTAGTCAATTTGTGGGGGAATAGTTTGGTTTGGATTCTCGGGTAGGTTTCTTTTCTAATTAAAGCATGTTAAACAATAAACACATTCGAAGCCGAAATATATTGCTTTGATCCACCCCAACATGTCACAAATATTGAAATCAAAGAGAAAAAGTATATATATCAAAAGTAATTGTTTTCGCCTAACCTTTTCCTCATATCTTTCAAAGTGATAATCAAGATCTTCAACACTCCAAAAAAGGGAGAGGGGGACCATAGTCTTCGGATTGAAAATTACAAGCATTGATAATAAATTTGATCAATTCAAGACAATATCAACCGAAAATAAGTTATTGGGGTTAGCTCAAGTAGTCAAATGGAGACAGAGATATGATTAGAGACCTTAAGTTTGAACGAATATCTTTAAGAATACCCTAAGAATCAAATCTTGTCATCCTTGCATGGGAAGATTTTGATAAAAGTAAAATCCATATATTTTTCCTGTAATGGCCTGATAAAATTTTGTTGAAATCTTTTTTCAAAACTAATTTTTCCAATTCTACACATTCAAAATAGTGGGGACCATATATAGTATGGGGGGAATTTAGATGTCTTGACAATTAAGGGAGCAGGACCAGCTGCAAGCAGGCGAGGAGGCATTTAAAACAGAGTTTGAAACACAAATTTATGGAGCCGATAACTTGGACTTTGGTTTTGGATGCTCATGGGCAATGGGGTTGATTAATTTTTACAGCAAAAAGGGAAAAAAAATGGAATTTTGCTTTGGACTTTCTAATCATCAAAGGCAAGTTGTATCCACACATTTTGGTGATCAGTCGCTAGGGTCAGGAGATTCATACATGATACATATTTTAATCAGAAATTAGGAAAGAGCTTGTGGATAAAACAAATTGCTTAAGAGATTGTAACATGTTGGCTCAACCATTGGCTAGACGGCGGTATTTGGCATGGCTTGTAAAGATAATTTTTATTTTACTTCTCTTGATAGGGTAAATTATATATATACATTGGTTGTGTTTTAAAATGGGATAAAATTGAATGATATAGTTTATGCATAAAATTGTTATACACTTACATTTCTTGATTTTATTTTGTTATCATACAATTTGGCTATCGGAATTTTCTTGAAAATGGTTTTGCTTGGCCAACTTGAAAATGGTACTTTGATTCCTTGAATTTTTATTTGGGAATTTAATTCTCGAATCTCATTTTTTAAACAATTTAATCCGAATTCGATAAAATTTTGTCACATCAGTAATCAGTATAAATCGGCTATGTTCTCTCAGCCTCCCGCCGTCCATATATATTTCACCTACACATTTAAGTAAATCTTTCACATACATAAAAGTAGTAATTTGCAAAGTGAAAACTAGTAATTTGTCACGTGTTTCACACGTGGTGTTAAAGTTTAAGTTTTAATTGAAACATATTTTAACTTTCATATTGTGCAATATAATATTAAAGTTAATTTTGAAAAGATTAGATTTTTCTAAATTTTTTCAAATTATTGAGAATAAATTAATCAAATTTTTGTTTCATATTTTTTTGAATTAATTTCTAATTCAATCGAAACAAAATTTAAATGCTCGTAAAAAAATCCTCAAATAGAATATGTCTTGATTAGATAATATAGACATTATAAGGAGTCTCGGCGTGAAAAAATCATGCAAAACTGAGACGGAAACTCGGAATGCGTTTTTAGCCAAAAACCCATGATGATAAAAATGACCCAAAAGATTTTTCCTCATTTTTTTGCAAAAATACTCATAAAATATATATAAGTCAACGCCAAAAAGATTGGAGGATTTTTCACGCTTTTAATATCATTTTTCATATTTTCCTAAATTAATTTCTAATTAAATCGAAACAAGATTCAAAATGCTCGTAAAAATAAATTCTTAAATCCAAAGTAGCTGAGATTTGATTAGATGAATATGAATATTTCAAAGATTCTTGATGCCAAAAATCATGCAAAACTTAGCCGAGGCCCCGGAATGCGTTTTAGCCAAAAAACCGTGATGATTATTACACGATTTTGGCTAGAATTTTGCAAAAATTGACTCGAAATTTATTTCCTCAATTTTTAGCCACAATACTCATAAAAATTATAAAGTTCAATGCCAAAAAGATTGAAGGGCTTTTTATTCTTCTAATATCGTTTTTCCTATTATTTTCCGAATTAATTTCTAATTAAATCGAAACATGATTCAGATGCTTACCTTACAAAACCTTAAATCCAATGTGGCTGAAATTTGGTTAGATGAATATATATATTTCACGGAGTCTCGGCGCCAAAAATCATGCAACACTGAACCGGGGCCCCGGCACGTACTTTTAGCCAAAAACCATGATTTTGACTAATGTACACGATTTCAGCTAATATTTTGCAAAAATTGATCAGAAATATTTTTCCTCAATTTTTGCCTAGAAAATATATATAATTCAATTCCAAAAAGATTGGAGGACTTTTCACGCTTTCAATATCGTTTTTCATATTTTTCTAAATTTATTTCTAATTAAATTGAAACAAGATTTAGATGCTCGTAAAAACAAATTCTTAACTGCAATATGGCTGAGATTTAATTAGATGAACATAGATATTTCAAGGTGTCTAGATGCTAAAAAACCATGATTTTGACTAACATACATGATTTCGACTAAAATTTTGCAAAAAAAGACCCGAAAATATTTTTCTCAATTTTTGGTTAAAATACTCATAAAATATATATAATTTAACGCCAAAAAGATTGGAGGATTTTTCACGTTTGTAATATCGTTTTTCATATTTTACTGAATTAATTTCCAATTAAATCGAAAGAAGATTCAGATGCTTTTAAAAATAAATTCTTAAATCCAATGTGGCTGAGATTTGATTACATGAATATTGATATCTTAAGGAGTCTTGGCGCCAAAAATCATGCAAAACTGAGCCGGGGCCCGTAGATCATAACAATTTTTTATCTAAAAATTGTGATGTTTATTACACAATTTTGGCTAAAATTTTGTAAAAATTGACTCGAAAGATATTTCCTCAATTTTTGACTAAAAAATACTCATAAAAAAATATATATAATTCAATGCCAAAAATTGAAGGGCTTTTGACGTTTCTAATATCATTTTCCTTTTTTTTTCCAAATTAATTTCTAATTAAATCGAAACAAGATTCAGATGCTTGTAAAAACAAATCTTTAAATCCAATGTGGCTGAGATTTGTTTAGAAGAATATAGATATTTCAAGTAGTCTCGGAGCCAAAAATCATGCAAAATTGAGCCTGAACCCCGAAACTCGTTTTTAGCCAAAAACCGTGATGGTTTGTTAATACACGATTTCGGCTAAAATTTTGAAAAAATTGATACGAAAGATTTCTTCTGAATTTTTGCCGAAAATAATCATAAAAATATATAATTCAACGAAAAAAATATTGGAGGTTTTTTACGCTTTTAATATCGTATTTCTTATTTTTTCTAAAACAAATTCTTAAATCCAATTGCTGAGATTTGGTTAGATGATGTACAGTATTAAACCATTTTTTTTTATTTTGGAAAGAATACTGAAGCACTCCTTTAAAAAATCATGGGAAACTTGACAAACGAAAGTAAACCAACAATTTTTTTTTCCTTGGTATAGGAAACTTTAATCTTGACAACCTCGACATAAGACCAATTTTTTTAAACATATAAAGTAGTAAACTAATTTTTTCCTTAATACCCATAATTTATTTAAATTAAATAAATATAAATTATAAATAAAAAGTATTCCAAATAATTATGGGGAGTAAATTATTATAATTATATTTTGTATTTACAATATCTTTACATAATTAAAACAAAAAGTTTCATGACTATAAATAATAATATTATAATTTAATATATTATAATCTAAAAATAATAATTAAAAGTAAATTATTAATTACTATTATATTGAATTATTAATATCTTTCCATATTTTAAAAAATTTAAATATTGGATTTACAATATCTTTCCATAATTAATAAAAAAAATTTGAATTAATCATCTTAATGAATAAAAAAGTTAAATGATTAAAAAGAATAATTATTAAAAAATTATTATACTATAATACTAAGGGTATGTATGAAATTTCTCAATTAAAATTTTTGAGTTCGTGATTTTATATAGTAGTAAGATAGGATAAGAATAATTATCTTAATTCTATCAAAATTTATCTAACTTTTCAAAACTACCCTATAGTTGTAATAGTCCATCTAATTTCTTTGCACCCTAAAATGTCACTTGCATGGTCTCTCTCTCTCATTTACTAGAGACAAAGAAATGTACATTTGAAAAAGAAAAATGTTAAATGTATAGGCAAGGGATAGTAGGCTCATTGTGATATATATCCCTAACCTAAAATATCACTTCAATTTCAATAGCCACAAGTCTTACTATTCATGACAACGATAAAGTAATTATATTCTTATTCTGTATAATTCCTATGAGAGACGAATATGTGGATATTTGAATTAGGTACATAACATTTCCCTTCCATGTCCATTTTCATGGATTTCTAAAGTAACATGTCTAAAATAGGCAAAAGTTTAGTAGTAAAAAGGGACAATAATAGTAATGGTTACCCAACAAGAATTGGCTTCTCCATAAATACAACAATGTTGATAATAATTGAAACCTTTTCTGTTGGCCAGAAACATTATTGAAACATGGAAGGTGCAAACTAGCAAAAGTTTCATGAAACCAAATATTAAAACCCATTTTTGTGAAATTCATGGAAGTTCAATTAACTTGAACATGATCATATTGTATACAATAAAATACTAATTATAAAACAGGAATTTGACTATTCATATAATTGGACACCTTGTTTGTTCAAATTAAAATATAATGTCATGAAACCATATATGGATGTAGATTCATTTCCTTCCACAAATTCACCAAAATTAAGCTGACAAATATCTGACACCCACCCAACGAATTGTCAAATTCCACCCAAAAGAATATTGCAACTAATTAAATTGGCAGACCAAAAATTTAAAAATCTTAGCAAATTAGCAAACCACCAAAAATATGCTCATCTCATTCCGACTATATATTAAATAATGTGCAGCATTAAAATGAAAAAGAAGAAAACAGATATCTGGCAACCGATACTCACCCTTTAAATAGTAAATGCAAAGTCTATATATACTAAATCAGTTACTTGTATTTATTTGATCAATGTATATATTATATGTATAATGTATTGATTGATGACACCAAAAAGAAACAAAATTCATTGTAACAATTTCCAAAGGCCGCAAATGCCAAATTGCTGATTTTCGTCTATAAATAAGAGTATATAGAAGAAGCCACGTCTCCTCTTTTCAACATCCCCTGGCTGGGTCTGGAAAATGGTTTTCCTTTTCCTGTTGAAATCAATTTCCTATTTCCCCCGATTTCATCACAAGTGAAGGCATGCGTGGGATATAATCAGATGGGTCCCATTAGATCAAAAACTAAACTACTATTACTCTTCCTACTGATCTGATTTTCTTTGTTTTCCTTGGAAATGGACCCACTCGCCCCCCATATATATCACTGCACTTTCAGTTTTCGGCCTTTAAAGTTTTTGTTTTACTATTGTTGTTGCTGCTGCCGGTGGCTTATTTGCTGGCATGCTTTCTTTTACCCTTGTGTGGAAATTTTGAAAGAGAACTAAATCAAGTAACTAATGCATGTTGAATCAAGTGTAAAATGCTCAATGTCTCTGTTGCGCCAAAAATCTCTTACTAGAGTTTTTGCGTTAAAAATTTTATGATAGTATATGGGCGTGCCAGCCAATTTGCTGAAATTGACAAAGAGGTTGCAGGAACATGGATCTGGTGCGCGGAGCAGCATATTAAAGATCAGAGCGATTTGTGGGAACTGGATTAAAGTCACACCAGAACATTTAAATCATTGGATCCACAAGATGAGTCTACCTAAATTTGCGCTTCAAGAGCTGTTGTTGATTGAGATTGAGAGAAAATAACAAGTTGATTGTTATTGATGAGAGAGAAACACGTGTACAGTGTTTTAATGTCCGGAGACAAGATTGAAATAAGGAAATAACACTTTAGGAGTGTTCTTTTGTCCAAAGACAAGATCGAAACAAGAAGATTATGAAGAACGAGTAAGAACTCATGATGAATAAGAAGAAAAAGCGCGAAGCTTTTGAGAGAAAATAAGCACGAAACTTGATTTTTTGTGCAGAGCAAGTTTGTAGCTGCAAGAGCTGGTTTGTGAGATGAGTGATATCTGTGGAAGCCCTGGGATTGGTCCCTTTATATAAGGGGCGGCATGGGCCTAAAACTTGATGGGCTTGACTTGCTCAGGAAGGCGAATTCCTCCTCCTCAGGAGATGACAGCTTCTAGGAAGGTGAGGTGAAGTTTCCTTCTTCTTCTGATGACTTCCAACGGCTGGGAGGAGGGAAAAATCTTGGTCGAATTTGAGCTCTCCTTCATGGTGAAGTTGGTTTCACACCCCAAGTCGTCCTTAATTGAAAACTGTGGATAAGTTTTTCATCTTAAATCCAATTGAGATGATCTACATGACTCAAGATGATCATCTTTACCAAGATGATCTACATGACTCAAGGATCATCATGGTATGCTTCCTTGTTGGAGCCGCACCCCCTAGCTAGACTAATTTCTCCAATTTCGCTATTTTGTCCTTAATTGAACAAAATGCAAATTTGCCTCCCGTGAGGGAGTAACTAGCTGGGCGGCCTCATCACTATGTTGGATTGATAATGTATGAGGGATTTGAGAAATAAAACCTCACGCCTCCCTTACATAAGCATGGTAAACTGCTTGCTGACAAACATTGACTCGTTGACTCCTTAGTTGAAGGGAATAAGGAGACAGCTTCCTGAAAGCAGGGCGGCCTCTCCTCATCATGGGAGACAACTTGGGCTTGTTACGTGAGTCCATAAGATGTTTTCCATCATATGGTATGATGGCATACAACTTCCCTTTTTACTGCTTGTCTTCCTAGATGACAGCAGCATTAAAGGAAACTGCCTCTTCATGACCTATCATGCCACATCCTTAGTCAGGGGCGGCATTAAAGGGAAAATTAATAATAATTATTTTCCAGAATAATTTCAGCCCTTATTAATTATTTACAAGATTTTTCTAATTCTCAGGGTGGTGCAGAAACTAAGTTTCATCAGGATTTGAGATCAAATCTTGACCACTCATCTTGATATTATTCATGTGAAAACCAATTTACCCTCAATTGTAAATTAAGGTATAAACAGTCTCTTGATGATGGATTGATGGCAGATCAAAGTATCGTGACCCAACAATGAAGTAAGGAGTTTAAGTGGCATGTAAAAGTAGAAAATCGTGTAAAAGGAATCCTCTGATTGTGACCAAAGAGGACCCTCTTTGATGTTTAACTCGATAGGGTCTAAGAGCTAATAACAAGTTATAATAGCTATAGAGAGTCTTATTGTGGCCATTGGGTTTTTGCGCTCATTTTATATATGCTCAATAACTCTTAAATAAGATTTCGAATTCGAATTTTCCGAATTAAGAAAATAAGTATTATGAGAGTTTCTCCCATTTAAGGTATGAGGGCCATAGACAAGATTTTAGATTAATCAAAATTCAATTCAATGTGACTATTGAAAAGAAAAGGAAATTTGGGATAAGGGGAGAAATTATGGAATGACTGATGCAAAATGGGTTGGTGACACGTGGCATGAGTGGTGCTGAAGAAAGTAGAACTGCAACTAGGAGTGTTGTGTTGTTGTGTTTGATGATAGAGAGAATTGGGCTAACCAGGAATGGGGGGTTTTATATTTATTTATGGGCCCCAATTTGATAACAACTTGGAGAAAACTTCCCCTGGTTTTTCAAAAGGATTCCATTGACTCGGCCTTTTCAAGCTTGTACCTATTCTTGCAACTGTGACAGCATGTGTTAATGAACTTTAATGAACATTTTGTCCGCAGCTTTTTAACCGAAATATCACTTTCTATCATCTACGTACCCAAAACTTAAAACCACTAATATATGTGCTCTTTTTGTAAATATTAATAGGCTGTGGGAAGAAGAAAGGGCAGAGGTTCGAATCCTAGTCCGGATGAGATTTGGTACATTTTTGTAAGAAAGCTTGAGTTGGAATATTCGTCAAGGGAATTGTATGTGTTATGTGTAGCTTTTGAATTCATTAGGGTTTTTCTACTGTTGAAAACTTGGATAACAAAGGCTTGGAACAGAGTGTTTTTTTTTTAAAATAATTTTTTTAACCCTCTAAAAAGGCAAGAAATTAAGCAAGAGTTTGTTTGCCAAGTAAAGTTCGGAAGAGGACATGTTAATGTTAGTGATGTGAAAAATGAGGAAATGAGATTATTGCTGAGATGATGCATGTTGGTAGGCTGATGTTGGCGGTGGTGTAGTTAAGTCAACTGCATTATTTGTCCACTAATTAAGTTTTTCACTATTAACAAACTTGGCCTTAAAATGACAAAACCTTCCTTTTCCAAATTGTTGAATAATGGACCGACCTATCTCCTTTTTGAGACCTAACTATAAAAAAAATCAAGTTAACCTGAATGTGTCTTTGTTTTGGTAAAAACTTATTGATTTTCGACATTCATATTAGATTCCAACTAGTATGGGAATTGAATTACATTAAACGCCAAACAGGGAACCTAATATATAACTCACTATTCATTTCCTCCTTTTTCTTTTTTTTTCTTTAGATCAATTCATTTCCTCCTTGTATATCTTACAACAATCCTTTTGCATTTTGGGTTATATATATTATCTTTTTCCTCATCAAGTCTTCATTTGTTAGGTAATTAACTAACAAACATTTGGACCCAGGGCCGAATTCATTGAAACAAGCAGTTCGGAAAATGGACATGTCAATTGAAACTTTGTTATGTATCTTTATAGGCTGAGAAGATAATGTTTAAAGAATGGAGGAGGAAAATTGGATGGTTATCTCTTTATTTTATTTTATTTTATTTATATTTATATTTATTTCTTTGAAGTGAGTATTCAAAGAGCAAATGGTGCAAAGGGAAAATGTCAGTCCAAAAGTAGTATAGCAATTCGACAAGCAATTCAGCTGCAGTGGGCCTCAATCAGGTCCAATTCGATAAGCAATCCAATTTTCTTCTACCAAAAATTTTTCCATTTTACATAAAATCCTTGATAATTTCTCCACCCATTTGAAGGCTTATTAGTTTGGCATTGTAAGTATCACACTGAATGAATAAAATTATTGCAAATAGTATGTGCCAAAAAAATTATTGCAAAGTAAATGGTAGCACTCCAAGTAATCCTGTATATAAGAGTTAAGAGTGCCTTGCCTTTTAGTTTTGATATATTCCCCAATTCAATTTTGTATTCCAGTTCAATGGTTTTCTGTTAAGGTCACATAGATATAGTGCCTTACTCCATACCTCTCTAAAGTATCTGCATGTGAAGAAAAGATGATCCCGAGATTCATGACGTTGCTTGCACAATAAACACAAATAAACATTGAGCAGAAAATGACACATCTCAAACTCTAATGAAGATTGCAGCAGTGGTGCAAGGTCGAATGCATTGTCTGAAGTATATTGCTCCAGACCCTGTTAATATCCAACTTAACCAACGTTGGGGATTTAGCCCAAACATTTTTTATGTGTAGATATTTTTCATTTACTGTATAGTTTCCCTTTGTAAAGTTTGACTCACAAAACTTTTGTACATAACCACCGATAGGGGTTATTGCTTTCAGATGGATGAAACTAATATTTCATCTAAAAAAATAAAAATTATTGCAATATCCTTAAGAAAATATTGCAATAATTATCAAATTAAGAAATTCAAATCCATAACAATGAAGATTTTTATTAATCGTTAATGTTAATTGTTGTAATTACAATTGAATCAATATGTTTGAGATCAAATATAACTTCAAGCATTATAAATATAACATACTTGGAAGTGTGTAGTTAGTTGTATCGAACTAAATAATGATCATACAACTTATATGTCTCTCGTGTTTGTACTGAATAAGGATGGTTTACCTATACCTCATTGATGTAATTTATAGAAAGAAATAGACATGAAATGTGATTTATTTTTTTTAATCATTTGCCTACTTCGATTGATTGTAAAGATGTTATGGAGAGTTGTGGTTAGAAATTATCTTCAGCGAGGTCATGATAATATTGAGAGATCCAGTTAGAAATGATGTTAACTTCCCTTTCCCGCACGTCTTGAAGCCATTTGGGGTCTTCACTTGTTGCGAACCTCAAATCTACATGGTGAGCCCCTTTTAGCAAAACAAAAGAGAACAAATTAATGGCAAATGCAACGCAATCAAACATGTAAGTAATTATAACGAAAATTGGCACAAAATCAAAGTATATCTATGAACCCAAATGCACATAATTGATGAAAAATGTAATCAAGAGCATGGATTTTTTTTTTGTTCCTAACCTTTTTCAGCAACGATTGCAACTATACTTTCGGAGATATTCTTCAATACCCTGATGACCAAAATCATTTACAAATCAGCAACACGAATTTACAATATTAGCTGCAGATATTGTACCCTTAAATCCTAAGTTATTTGTATATATGACATTTTAGAAAGAAATTAAAATTACCCTCCACCACTCCAAGGGTCTCTTAAGCCATTGAAGAAGATAATATTGCTCCCATATCTCTTCAACACTCTGTAAATATCCTGTAATCTCCCAACAGCCATGATATGATCAGTCTCGAAAATTGGGACTTCGAAAATCGATATCAAGATGTTACAATTTAATTAAGGGTTCGACATGATTCGGTAAAGAAGAGAAGTACCGTATATGTTAACCATTAAGTCAAATGTTCAAGTGCGGAGATATCTTCATATTGAATACGGAAAATGATATGTTTTGGAGTCGAGTTATGTAGTAATAACAGGAATTGATGTATGAGATGTAAGAAATAAAGTAAAAGCTATGTATAAACTCACATGGCCACCAAAGACGGTAGTAATCCAGTTGGGTCTGGGATCAATGCCATAGGAATCATTGCACCACTCTGCTCGCCGAGCATAGCTCCATTGAGACTCTGGAAATATGCTCTCTTTATTGTTTCCACTTGTTGGCATTATCATTTCTGTACATGCCTGCACATCCCAAACATTCCAATTGATCAGGAATTCTAGCATTCTAATGGCAGCTTTTCCTAGTATTTTTTATTTTATAAATTAATTATATATATGCTACTATGTCTATTTCTCACTGAAAATTGATTTTTTTTTGGCCATCACTGAAAATTGATTAAGAATTGCTTATTCTTGGATCCTTTTGTATATTTTTCCAACTTCTGCTATATTGGGCGAGAGCCCAAATATTTTTTTTTTAATTTATATACTAGTTTTTGGGTTTTTGGGTTTGCCAAAGCCTATCAATGAAATTGGTATGGCCTGCCAAGTGCCAAAAGATAAATCTATAATTGATGAACCTAATAATTTTATAAAGACAATTTCAAATTTGCCTAACCTAAAGTTCACTAATCAATAAGACTTCAAAGTAACTTATCACCTTTTTTTTTCAACCAAAAAAAGAAAAACTAATCACCTTTAAATGCAATTATTATTCAACTTGTTACTCCTAGTGATTTAACTCCCATGTTAATTCAATTTGTAGGGTATACTAAAAGGGAACTTTTTATCACATTTCTATGAATCAAAGGGGGCTAATTTCTCCTAAGTTTTCAAATTTTGAAATAGATCTTTGGTTACTTTTGCTAAACATTCCTGAAAACAATGACATAATCATATTTACCCAATGCAAAAAGGATATAGCAATGGGGTAAAATCATTATGCTTAATTTACCTAGGTTGAACGATAAGACATAATGTGATTGAATTTTTTGCAATGTAATTGCCATTGATTGAGGGTCAAGGTCATGGTTCATATCCATATATAGATGATTAATTTGTTGAAATTAGTGAGGAAAATTAAAATTTACGCTATAAATAGAGAGAGAGGGTCCAAGGAGATTACTTATAATAATTGACAATTATATTCAACCTTCAACTTTTAGCATGTGAGTGTGACTTTGCACATGAAATTTTCTTGGATGCTTTCACATGCGCTCTTGTGTTTGTCAAGATTTCTTGATTCTACCTCACGGAATTGATTCTGCCTCCTACTGTGCAAGTTATGATGATTTTTCTTTTCTAATTTGGAAACATGATATATAATAATAATAATAAATTTCTTTTTTTTTGAGCAAAGACGATTGTGGGGAGGCTACGTATCTCTAACTTACAAATCGTTTATTTATCAAGAAAAATTGTCAAGGTTCAAATGTGAGAATGTCTCGTACAATTTCACTACTAGTTCATCCTCTTATCATTTTTACCCACCAAATTGTTGTTTTTACCTTTTAGTTAGTATAACCTAAAAAAATTGCTAAAGAACTAATTAAGATTTCCTAAATTTTCTTTTCCATAAAATTATTTTATCTTTAATTATAACTCAAGTTGTTAACTGAACTCGAAGGTGTATATATACATAGACAAGTTAAGTAGTGTCATGGTGTAAGTAAGTGTACCTCTATTATCTTTTTTATTTTTTTTTAATTATTAATACTACTAGTGTTTAATAAATGTAAATGCCAAATAAATATTTTTTAAATAAAATGCCACGTGCTAGCAAGAAGAATTATTCTTTTAAATAACGCCATAAAAGGTTACTATAAAACTGAAAAACGAAAAAGAAATCTT
>AWWV01010020.1:0-14386 GCA_001974805.1 Corchorus capsularis | reverse complement strand
TCGTAACTAAAAATACGAAACAGTCACTAAAATTTTTTGGTAAATAAAAGGATTTAGTTACCTGTTTAACTGGATAAGCCGGCAACGGATTTAGAAAGTTTGTAGGAATTGGGTAATCCGTCATTGCTGTATAAGCAAATGCTGTCCTAAGCCAACCTTCCAAAGCGTCTGCATCAATATAGTTTCTGCCCAAACAGTAAACAAGTTTTTATCACTTAATAATGCTATGATTGAGATTTTCAGTAGAGTTACGTTATTTGATGAGTTCAATCTTTCTTAAATAAAATCTCGGATTCAAGTATACTGAATGAAAAAAAATAAACGCGGAACTCTCTATTTGATCAAGTAGGATGTAATTCTACTCCAAATTAGTGATCGAAAATTATATTTTATGTGATTCATATATTTATTCTAATTAAATATTTTCTTGATTCTCATATGGTAGTATGCAGTTATGGACCCACATGATAAATATTAGAGTTTAGTAACTTAGGAGTAAATCAAATTAGTTATATAAATAATTGTTCATAAATAGATTAAGCTTACTTGCATATTTTGAAGGATTTTCGGAGTAGGTCAAGTCCCCCAGGTTGGCTTGCAGTGTCTTCAATTTGATCCCATGACCCCTTGATCACCTTGTAGCAATTCTCACTTTCACTCTGATTTTCACATCAAATATTTACAAATTAATATTAATGAGATCCTTTTTTCAAAAAAAAATATTAATGAGATCCTAACTTACACTAATAATTAAACAAGGAATAATATCAATATGCATACATATTATATATGGTAGGAAATGTAATCACAAGTCAATTATATATTCTTTTCTTTTTGTACCGAGCAAATTATATATTCATTTCATTTTTTTTTTTTGCTCAAATTATATATTCATTTCATTGGCCGACATGGATTGTTAATTTGTGACTATAATTGTATCACATGGTCTATACCTTTTTTTGGTGAAAATCACATGGTCTATACTATGCATGTGACTTTTTGTCCCTAATAAAACATATACTTATTTTAAATTCTTTATCACAATAAAATAAAATTTAATATAATGTTAAGTTTAAGAAATATATTATGCTTCTATTAGTGAACTGTAGTGACTAGTGAGTGAGACTGTGAGAGTTGAATTTTATGTTTTTCCTAGTTTGAACGTTAATCCGATTTCTCATCCTAAAAAATTATATCTATTTTTCAGCTCCAACAGACAAGAATCCTAGAAAACCCATAAAAACAGAGACAGTGAGATAATTAGAAGAAAAATTACCCTGAAATCTCGAGTAATGATGTTGTTGAAGCTATACGGAGAAGTTATGTTCTCAAAGTTGAGAATTGGAGCAGAAGAAGCCAAAGCTCCGATGGCGACATGCGGATATTTCAATCGAAACCAAGCTGCCAACACTGCCAAAGTTCCCAACAATTAATACAATAAAACAAAATCAAAATTTGTACTATATGTTTAGAATTATAAACAAAAAGGAAAAATCCAAAATGAAAAAATATTGTTTTCATACTTCCGCCGTAGGAACCTCCGAAGACCACCACAGGGGAGTCAACCGCCGTCAGGTTTTTCTTCAGATCAAGTATTAAAGTGGCGTAATCCGCCAACGCCTGCGTCGAGGTTAAATATCCAAGTGTAGTAGCATTGCTGTAAGCAATGTCTTTGTTTCCACCGAATGGAATTGATTTCCCATAAAATCGATGCTGCATTCAAAAAAAAAAATCCAGATTACTACAATAATTTGCATTTTTTTAATTTTCCGGCAAGAAAATATGAATTATTACTACCTCAATGAAAACGAGAAGGGCTTTAAAGGAAGGAGCAATGTCGAACATGAAACCAGTGTTCTGAGCAAACCATTCGATGTCTCCTTCATTTCCTGTATAAACGAATATTGGAGAATTCTTTTCTGGGCCTCCCCAATAAGAATCGTTGATCAAATATCGATGCTGAAATGTTTGGTAACTCGCCGGATTGAAATTGAAATGATCCAATATTTGGGTGAAATATTTTGCTCTGTAAAGCTTGTTTCCATTATTACTTTTTGCAGAAACAGAGAGTTGCTCTGCTTTGATGATTGAAGAAGGGAATCTAGGAGTAAATAATTTGGCATAAGAAATTGTGAAAGACGAAGAAAAGAAGATTGAGAAACAGAGGAATAAGGTTCCAATTTCTATTGTCTTCATGATTTCTGATCAAAACTGATCTTCAATGGCTTCTGGCTTCTGCAGAACAATAGTGAGAAGGAGACAGAAAGAATCTCGAAAAAAGTAATGAATTTGAGTGGAATAAGCAACTGGGTGTTGTTGGGTTGCTCGAAATGGTTTAGCATTTTATCTTAACTGGTTTGTTTCGATTATTGATTTCTAGAAGAAGTAGGACCATTGACTATATATGTAGCTGTAACAAGGACCAGGAAAAAGACGATATTTCGTGGGCTGGCAATTATTTTATTTGTCTACGTTATTGTCTAGGCATTTTTCCTTTGTCCATTGGCTATCAATTTCATCCATTAATTTCAACTTAATAATTAATCGAAAATTGACATTTTAACATCCTTTAATAATAATTGTATAAAACATGCCAAAAAGAAAAAAAGCTAGTGCAATTGATACTCACATGGTGGACTATTACCTTGATCTGATCTTGAATTAACCAAGAAAAGACAAAAAAAATAAGATCTTTTTATACTTGAAATTTGTTAAATATCCATTTCCAAGAAAAAGAAAATGCAAGATTGATGTAACTCCAAGGAGAATGGCTTAGAATTTTAGGAAACGGCCATTTCTAGGTCGATTCTTCACCTATGCCATCCCTTCTAGTTGTAGACAAGGATGAGTATGCAATTAACATGACAATGATCTTGATGGTAATGATTTGTATATAATAATTACATATATTTATGAATAAACATTACATCTTTTGTTTCATTTTCTTAATAAAAAATGAACCAAATACATCATTAATGTTGCTTTTGTGGTTGATTTCTCTCTAATTATCATTGTCGATTACATTTTTAATTCGACTAATAAAATTACCTCAACATTCTTTTTAAGTATTTGAGATTGTCAAATTTTAAATTTGTTTACTGAAATTAAGAGTTCAATACTTTTATTCAACAAAACAAATCATACAACAATGCCATTAATGTTGGCCTTAATTAGCAATTATAGATAAGATCCTTTTTTATAAATGGTGACAAAATCAACACAATAATCTCTTTACATGAGGAAATGACCAAAATTATCCCTAATTAATTCAATTTCTCTTTAATAATCTCTATTGCTTTTGTGATCGACGGATAAACATTGCTTTGACATTTTTTTTATGAAGTATTTGAAGTTGTTAGTTGATCGACTGAACCTGAATACTAAAGGTTCAAATAAGGGTCCCAACTTTGCAAATAAGTTCAAATAAGGACCTCAAAACATAATTTCAACAAATTAGAAGACATACTATGTAAATTTTTACAAATTAGGTTCTCTTTAGAGGAAAACCAATGTTTGTCATACTTACACATCAATTTTAATATAAAAATAATGTTATAATATTAATTAAAAATCAAAACATTTTAATCCAAATAAATTCAATAAACATAATATGATATATAATTTTTCCGTGCTTTTTAATTTATATACATCTCACTCACTAGTATTAATTAACATATTGCACAAAATGTCATAATTTATTAAATATGTATTTTAATTTATTCAAATTGTGTTTTAAGATCCTTATTTGAGCTTATTTGCAAAGTTGGGGCCCTTATTTGAGCCTTTAGGTCAAAAATTAATTAAGAATTCAATATCACCCTATCACATAGACCGTATGATTGTTGCCCGCTATCAGTTACAAGTATATCCTTTTTCTAGATTATGAGGATGAGACGAGTATATTATTAGTATTAATCAACACAATAACCTCTTCATCGTAGATAAAATGTGATAAATCAATTCTAAATCTATACTATATATAAAAGTACGAATAAAGGGAAACTTTATGTTTTCCGATTGTACCCTTATTTTTAAAACATATTTCCAATTGTACCATTTTCTTTAAAACATATTTCTAAATTGCCATTACTAAATAATATTTTAATTATTCTATTATTTTTTTAATCTTAATTATATAATGCGTGTACTAAATTATAAAAAAGTCAATTTGACTTCTTGTTTCCAACGTCCTATTTGATTTTGCCTTTTATCTTTGTTTCCAATTGTTGTATTTAATTTTGCTTTGTTTTGGTCTTAAATTTCCATTATTAAAGTTTAGTATAATTTTATTATTTCAAAATTAATTAAAAAATTCAATTTAGACCGAATTATGAGTTTGTCAAATTGATTTTAGTTGATGAACATGCAAATTTTCTTTACTATTACTTTTTGAATTTAATATTTTACTTTTAATTTCAATTTTTAAATGTCAATAAAAAAATTAAACTAACACTAACACGTAGAATACTATTGTTAGTGAATCTCCATCTCTTCGTTATATAATGTTTTGTTGCATTCACTTTATTCAATTGGAAATTGTTGAGTTAGAAGAGTAGTTGTGATATTATGATTTTGATTTTCTTGTCTCTATGTGATTATCAAAATTTCATAAGATGGTTATTATAATTTCATAAGGAGGTTATCAAAATTCCATAGTGTGGTTACCAAAATTTCATAGGATCAGGTTATTAAAATCTCTTAGGTTGGTTATTGAAATTTCATAGGGTGGTTAATTATCACAATTTTATAGAAAGATTATCAAAGAGATTATCAAAATGTCACAACGAGGTTATAAGAATTTCGTAGTGTGGTTAACAAAATTTCATTAAATATTTCATGGGGAAGTTATCAAAATTTTATAGTGTGGTTATCAAAATTTCATATGAAGGTTATAAAAGTCTCAATTTCATTGGGAGTACCAAAATTTGATAGAAGGTTATAAAATCTCATAGAGTGATTATCGAAATTTTATAGAGATCGGACTATCAAAATTTATAGAAAGATTATCAAAATTTCATAGTGTTGTTATCAAAATTTCAAAGCGAGGTTATCAAAATTACACAATGTGATTATCAAAATTTCATAGAGGGGACAACAAAATTTTATAAAGAGGTTATCAAAATTTCATAAAGAGGTTATCAAATTTTCAAAATGTGATTACAAAAATTTCATAGTGGTATTTCTAGGGAGGTTATCAAAATTTCATAGTATGGTTACCAAATTAGGAAGGTTATTAAACTTTTATTGTGGAGTAATCAAAAATTTAGGGAGGATAGCAAAATTTCATATGAATGTTATCAAAATTTCACAAAAGGGTTATCAAAATTTCATAGGGAGATTAACAAAATTTCATAATGAGGTTATCAAAAAATCATATGGAGGTTATCAAAATTTGTAGTTATCAAGATTTCATAAAAAAGTTATCAAAATTTAATAGGGAGGTTTATCAAAATTTTATAGGAAGATTTATCAAAATTTCATAGCGAGGTTATCACAATTTCATAGTTTGATTATCAAAATTTCAGAGTGTGATTACTAACAATTCATATGGAGGTTATCAACATCTCATAGTGTTGGTTATCAAAATTTTATTGGGAAGTTATCAAAATTTCATATTGAGGTCTTCAAAATTCCTTAGGAAGGTTAACCAAATTTCATAAGAAGGTTAAAAAAAATTATAAAAAGGTTCTCGAAATTCCATAGTATCGTTATTAAAATTTCATAGGAAGGTTATCAAAATTTTATAATGGGATCATAAAAAATAGTGTAATTATCATAATTTAATATAGAGGTTATCATAATTTCATATGAATATTTTATTTAAACACGTTGCGCCACGTGCAAGGCACGTGAAAGCTATATTATATATAAAAGTACGAATAAGGGGAAACTTTATGTTTTTCGATTGTACCCTTATTTTTAAAATATATTTCCAATTGTACCCCTTTTTTTAAAACATATTTCTAAATTGCCATTACTAAATAATATTTTAATTATTCCATTATTTTTCAATCATAAATTAAATTAAATTAAATTATAAGAAAATCTCACTTCTTCTTCATCAATAGACTAAATTTGATTATTTAAATTTCATCAATTCTTTATCGAATTGGAAAGCATACAACAATGAAGAAAATCTCATAATACCTATATGGGGTTTTCTGATTTTTTTATAATATTTGGAATTTTATGATTCTTATTGACTTGATTTGATAATTTTGAATTTAATTTGATTGTTGCATGAAAAGCTATCGCTTATTTATTTACAAGAGATTTAATTTTTTTTTTCTCTTCTACGATCAAGGAGATTTCTTCATGTTTGAAATTGTAAAGCAAAATTAATGTGTAAAATTTTTCTTTTCAATTTTTACATCCAATTTGCAGTAGAACTCTCTTCTTTTGTGGGTATATTTGTGTTTTCGTCATTAATTTTTATATTATTAGATTATATATAATACGTATATTAATTAAATTATAAGAAAGTCAATTTGACTTTTTGTTCCAACGTCCTATTTAATTTTGTCTTTTGTCTTTATTTCCAATCGTTGTATTTAATTTTGCTTTTTGTCTTTGTCTCCAACGTCCTACTTGGGCTTAGATAATCTGAAGCAAATATGCAATGGGTCTTTGCTTTGAATGATCCAATTTCACATTCCTATAGGGTCTTTTTTTTTATCCGTTTTGGTGGACAATTTGTTTGAATATTCAGATCCTACATCTTAATAGGCCATGACTTTATAACTATCTATACTCCATATAAAAGTACGAATAAGGGGAAACTTTACATTTTCTTATTGTACCAAATTTTTTCAAATATATTTCTAAATTGCCATTATTAAATAATAATTTAATTATTTTACTATTAAAATATTATAAATTTATATTATCCTCATTAATTAGGATCCAACGTGGCCAATAGGGATGCCCCACATCATCTATAGCATATGAATTTTCGTCCAAAACATTCTCCAATTCAGTTCGGGAGAAGATCAATTCTGTCCAGAAATTACAAGGGCAAAATCGTCCACCGAAACGACAGAATTAGGTCTCGAGATAACATAAAAGTTGTAGGTCTCGGAATCCTCTTTCCAACGGTACCTCATTCTGGGGAGGTTATCAAAATTTGATAGTATGGTTACCAAATTAAAAAGGTTATTAAACTTTTATTATGGAGTAATCAAAATTTCAGGGAGCATATCAAAATTTCAGGGAGGATATTAAAATTTAATAGTTTAGTTTTCAAAATTTCATAAGAGGGTTATCAAAATTTAATAGGGAGATTAACAAAATTTCCATAATGAGGTTATCAAAAAATCATAGGGAGGTTATCAAAATTTGTAGTTATCAAGATTTTATAAGAAAGTTATCAAAATTTTATAGGGAGGTTTATCAAAATTTTATAGGAAGATTTATCAAAATTTCATAGTGAGGTTATCACAAATTCATAGTGTGATTATCAAAATTTCAGAATGCGATTACTAACAATTCATATGGAGGTTTTTAAATTTTCATAACATGGTTATCAATATATCATATGAAGGAATTATCAACATTTCATAGTGTTGGTTATCAAAATTTAATTGGGAAGTTATCAAAATTTCATATTGAGGTCTTCAAAATTCCTTAGAGAGGTTAACAAAATTTCATAAGAAGGTTAAAAAAAATTTATAAAAAGGTTCTCGAAATTCCATAGTATCATTATTAAAATTAAAATTTTATGGGAAGGTTATCGAAATTTCATAATGAGATCATAATAGTGTAATTATCATAATTTAATAGAGGGGTTATCATAATTTCATATGAATATTTCATTTAAACACGTTGGGTCATGTGCAACACAGGTGAAAGCTAAAACTAGTCATATAAAAAGTAGAATGGAGATGTATGATTGCAATTTCTTTCCATCACGATCGAAATTGTAAACTTAAGTCTTTAATGTATAAAATTGATTTGAGAAGAATAGTCTGTCTCTTTTTTGGCCCCATGAAAAGTGTATATATAAATTGATCGGTAAACAGCAATTGCATCACCGGCACCGGTGGACCTATCTAAGATGATCAAACCGTCGTCCTTCCCTTTTGGTCTCATTTCTATTTTAAGTTATATATTAATAATAATAATAATAATAATAATAATATAATAATAATAATAATAAATAATAATAATAATATTAGGATCGATGGGATCAGTTATGCCAGCAGATGAATCAGTATATAGCAAAAGAGTACCTTGGTCCAGGTCCTACCCTGTATTTAATTAATAATAATAAGGTCCATCTCTTCATCAAATTAATAGATCACTTTTCAAGTTTTTCAATTATTTTTATAATTATTAATGAAGAAACAAACAAAAAATCAAGATGTTATATATGGAGCTAGTTTTTAGCATATTGCTTGGGCTATTTGTATTAACAAATCAAATCATCATAAATTATATGCTTTGGTGATGTGTGAGAGATTGACTAAGAAATTTGATGAACTGTATATTTTATCCTAAATCCCATAATATCCTCCAAGTCACCAGCTAGCCAAGGGGAAATGAGGGAGTATCAATAAGATATTTGGATTTTAAGCATGCATGATTTCATTTGTAGAAATATGAAAAATGAAATGAAGCAAAGTGCATATATATAGTCAAATCACTCTCCATTATTCATGCATTTGATCCCATTATTGCTAAAAGAAATACCAACATGGTGTCCTAAGGTTTTAATCAAGGTAGGGCTTGAGGTGTATGGATGTTGTTTAAAGAGGAAAGTTTCTCAATTTTGGATTTACCCTAGAAGCTGATATTCATCATTCTTAGAAAATGACCTCTAGTTTGAAAAATGCCATATGCAAAAGCTATACTGAATTGCTAAATACCGTCTCCTTTTTGCTATTCACCGTCCCATTTTTTACACTTTTGTCCTTTACTTCATTTTCTAAGATTTCAAATCCTCTAAAATCTTGAAACTATCACGAACGTAGAATAGCGTTAACGTGCTGTATTTTGATGACGATTTAAGAAAAATGGACGATAACGTGTCGTATTTTGATAACGATTTAAGAAAAATGCAAATTTTGAGGAAATTTAAGGCTGATGACCCGTGTCGCCCCAGGAGGGCGGCTTACCATGGCTCAAGCCGCCCCAGGATGATGGCTTCACGTGGAAGAGCCGCCCCAGGAGGGCGGCTTACCATGGCTCAAGCCGCCCCAGGATGATGGCTTCACGTGGAAGAGCCGCCCCAGGAGGGCGGCTTGAGCCATAGTAAGCCGCCCCCCGGGGAGGCACGTGCCTTTTTTTATATATTTATAAAAAATAATTTTTTTATGTTAATTTTGACCAAAATTGCTTATGCCGCCCCTGGGGCGGCACCGATCCTAAAGCCAATTTTCTTGAAAAATTACAATTTTTCTTACATCATCATCAAAATACGGCACGTTATCGTTAATTTCCGGAGTTCTCGAGCTATTCTACGTTTGTAATAACTTCAATCTTTCAGAGGATTTGAAATTTTAGAAAATGAAGCGGGGCAAAAGTGTAAAAAGTGGGGCGGTGAATAGCAAAAAGGGGGCGGTATTTAGCAACCCCCAAAGCTATATGGTTGCTTGCTTGCACCAACTTGCTTCCCCTTCATTCAGAGCCTTCTTAATTTCATTCTCTTCAATTTTTTGAAAGTTTATTTTCATATTTGGTTTTGGCAACAACTAAATTTCCCTCCAATTAGCCAAAATATATCATGCAAGTAATTAAAGGTAGCATATATAGGCACCCATCGTCTAGTCATTGTAACAAATTTTTTATATGGCTTAATAGACATTTTGTCTCTTAAACTTGTAAGAAAGGGACAAATTAGTCATTTTTTGCATGGAAATTAGTTAAATTCCGTAACAATTGTTAGTATATTAGCTATTTTTGGATAAAAATTGGTATAAATAATTTCCATCCAATTGTCAACGAATTTAATCAATTTCAACCCACAATGGTTAATTTGTTCATTTTTACAAATTCATGGGCCAATATGTCTATTAAGCCTTTTTTATATATTGGGCAAACCTACCCGCATCTCATCCAACTATTTTTACTTCTTTTTGGATGAATCCATTCTGTCACCTATTAATTCATATATATAATTCACTTGTAAAATTTGACAAGTGAAAATTTTTATTTATGTGTCACATTCTTGCATTGAATAAAATTTATGATTCGAACTATAACTACAACAAATTTTGATATCCTACAAATGAATTCTTGTTGGAAATAAAGAACCAATATATTGAAGTGAAGTAAGAGAATGTATATTTATCATTGTTCAAAAGGTAAATAAATTTAACACCAAGCCACCAACACTTTATTAAATCACAATTATGCTACTTAAAAAATCACAACAATCAACAATATATATAGCAAATGCATGCAATAGGTGGCTACCAAATTTCCTACTAATTTGATAAAAAAATTTAGGTTAATTAATTAATATTATTATATATAAAACCTACACATAAATTAAATAACATTGCATAAGTAGTATATAACGTAATTAAAATTATAATTTCAACTATGTACCGAAGAAAAAATGAAATTCACATTGATTAAAGCTACCCTTTTGTTTTATTTAATTTTACTTTATAAAAAAAGAACAAAAGAAGATAAAAGAAAGAATGAAAGATCGTAAACCTCTTTTTGTTGCCCTCCACTAAGTCCAATAACATGAATGCATGATGAAAAGCATGGCCGTTTTTGTTCTAAGGTGTGTACAAAATTATAAACGAACCAATCCTCTCATCCCTCTTTCTATTCCCTTTTTTTTTTTTTTTTTTTCCTTTTGAAACACGTTTGTCTATATCTAGTTGGGAATTCCATTATGGTTTAGTCATTATCTTCTTCATTATTAGTAGTATTCCCTGTTTTCTTTCATGCTTTAGAATTTCTTTTACTTGTCCCTACACCATTATCAAAACATTATGTACTTTCTCAAATATAATTTGGAACACAGTCAATTATAAATCATTTTATCACATAGTTTCTCTTTTCTTTTATAAAAGGAATTGTTAAATTTTCACTGTAATCTCAATTTAGGATTCGAACTTTCATAATAAGTTGGAATAAGGGTTCCAAAACACAATTTTAACAAATTAGAAGACATACTAAGTAAATTTTTACAAATTAGGTTCTCCTTAGATGAAAACCAATGTTTGTCATGCCTACACACCAATTTTGATAGAAAAATGGTGTTATTTTATCAATTAAAAATCAAAACATATTAATCCAAATAAATTCAATAAACACAGTATGATATAAAATTTTCCGTGGTTTTTAATTTATATACATCTCACGTACTAATATTAACTGACATCTTGCACAATATGTCATCATTCATTAAATATGTACTTTAATTTGTTGAAACCGTGTTTTGGGGTCCTTATTTGAGCTTATTTGAAAAGTTGAAGCCCTTATTTGAACTATTAGTCTTAAATTTTTCTTCTATAAAACATTAATTCTGTCAATGTTCATTAGTTACATTAAGTGTGACTGATTCAGAATTGAATGGTATTAGATTTCAAATGAAGTCCTAATATTTACTTTTTTAATTTATAAGATTCAAATACAAGACTATTTAATAACATTCAGCTCTTTCCGTAAAAAAAAAAAAACCAAGTTCTTTCCATAAACATCGAGACATTTGAGGAAAATAACAAATTTTACTTACAATCTCAATTACAAAAACAAATACAAACTAGAACTTCCTGGCTGCGCTTCGCGTGCGGCTGTTTATTTTATAAATTCTTTTAAGAAAATTCAGTTAAGAAATGAAATTTTGTTGTGAAATGATAACAAAACAAAGCAAGGGAGTAAAATTGAAGTATGGAAAAGACAAGAGAATAAAGAGACAATAGAATATGGGGAAGAAGAAAATATGAAGAATGGGAGAAATTGTTCTCATTCATCTTATTCCATAACAAAGTAAGTGGTCTATTTATAGGCACATAGATACATCACCATAAATATAAGGGGATGAATTTAGTATATATGTATATGTGTATGAATGAACAAAGTCATCAATATTCATGCTTTAATTAGATTCATGGACATCCACAACATACATGTATATTCATAACAAATTTATAATTATTTGATAATATAGGAAAGGAGATGAATGTCTTTTAATTTTTTCAAACTAAAATGAATACAAATATAATAAACAAAAATTAGAAAATTAACTATTGACACTTATCAAAGAAACCAAATGCCAAGTGACACTCAATGAGAGCCTCGTATGTAAAATTAATAGTAGGTTTAATTTAATGGTGAAGAAATCCATAAATTATGGAAAATAAATCCCGGGAATTTTATTGTCCTGAGCGAAATCAAATGGCCCCAAAGGCCGAAAAGGAAAAAGCCCAAATCCAAAATTCCAACTAAAATTTCGCTAATAAATAATTTCCGCGTATTTCAAATTGCGGCTAATCTCTTACATCAACTTCCACTCTATAAGTTGGTTAAAGTACACAATTGGTCCCTCAAGTGGTGCGATTATAGTAAATTGGTCCCCCAAGTGAAGAAATATGCAATTTAGTCCCTCAAGTCGAGTTAACCTAGCAATCAAGTAATTTCCGTCCAATGTACCGTTAAATGTCCTACGTGGCAGTGACGCCGTCAACTATGTTGACGTGTCAACTGCCACGTCATACATTTTGATTAAAAAATATTTTTTAAAATATATATATATATATTTTTAAAAAAATTGGGTGAGGTACCTAATTACTGAATTAACTCAACTTTAGGGACTCAATTGCTCATTTAAGTTCACTTCAGGGACCTATTTGCATATTTACCCCTAATTTTTGGTTTTTTTTGAATAAAAATTAAAAAAATTCATTTTTCTTTTTTATTTTTTTCTGTTTTCTTAAATAATTTTCTTCTTTTCCAAAACTTGTGGTGAATATGATTAATATTTTAAATAGGAACAACAATAGATTTATAAACGATGTAATTGGCAATATTTAGTATATACTAATCATTTATATCAAGTTTCTCTTCCCTAACTGTTCTTATTTTAATCAGTCAATTTCATATTGATTTACTTAATAATAATTAATTTATAAAACAACTACAATTTAAAAAATAATTTGATTTGTTTGATTTATTATATATAATATATATATTAAGTTTAAACATGGAGTTGAATTACAAATATGAGATGGTAAATAATCCAACCAGACCCTTTGGTTGTAATCTCTAAGATAGTATATATATATACTAAGATTTGACAATATTATGGGCTAAAATATTTGTAATCTCTTTAACAAAATTAAAAGAGATAGTATCAAAATTTTAAAAAAAAAATACATTTTCTTCTTAAAAAAAGAAAAAAATAGGTTCTTTAAAAAAAACAGAAAAAATTGATTTTTTTTATTATTAAAAAACAAAAAATTAGGGGCAAATGTGCAAATTGGTCCCTAAAGTGAACTTAGTGAGCAATTGAGTCCCTGAAGTTGAGTTAATTCGGCAATTAGGTCCCTCACCCAATTTTTTTAAAAAAAATATATATTTTTTTTCAAAAAAATATTTTTTTAATCAAAATGTATGACATGGCAGTTGACACGTCAGCACAGTTGACAGCGTCACTGCCACGTCGGACGTTTAACGGCACATTGGACGGAAACTAACGGAAATTACTTGATTGCTCGGTTAACTCGACTTGAGGGACTAAATTGCATATTTCTTCACTTGGAGGACCAATTTGTTATAATCGCATCACTTGAGGGACCAATTATGTACTTTAACCGGACAAATCCACTAGTAGAGACGAGAGGATCCTTGCTTGACTCAACTCCCTCTTCAAAAACTTACTACAAGAGCATCTAACTCACAATATCTAACTTCACAATAATTGGACTCGTAGTCAAGATTATGTTCCTAAAACCTTTTTTATTTCCAATTATCTCTTTCGCCAAACAAATAAAAAATATATCCCGGAAAAAAAAAGGAAAAAGAAAACCCTACCTTCATTTTCTTTTCTTCAGAGAAAACCCTCAAAGCTCAGACCCTCTCCTCTTAATATATAAGATTATATATCATATAAAAATGTTTATATATTCTACTGAAGCACAAAGTCTAAAGAAATTTATTTCGGTGATGAAAAAAGAATAAATTTATAGAAATAAAATACAAAACGATAAACAGCTAATATTTATATGTATTAGAAAAATAGACCAAATATATATTCACTGTCAATTTTGAGATAAGAAATTATAGCAAACCAGTATACAGAGAGTAAATCCGTACAAGATCTTCCAATTGGAAAATTGAAATAAACTCATATTTTAATTTTCACAAGTGCTCAATTTTAAAATTTCAATTATTAATTTTCCTTAAAATACAAGTACAACTTTACAAAAGT
>AWWV01010019.1:0-60402 GCA_001974805.1 Corchorus capsularis | reverse complement strand
GATAGTATATATATATACTAAGATTTGACAATATTATGGGCTAAAATATTTGTAATCTCTTTAACAAAATTAAAAGAGATAGTATCAAAATTTTAAAAAAAAAATCATTTTCTTCTTTAAAAAAGAAAAAAATGGTTCTTTAAAAAAAATAGAAAAAATTGAATTTTTTTATTTTTATTAAAAAAAACAAAAAAATTAGGGGCAAATGTGCAAATTGGTCCCTAAAGTGAACTTAGTGAGCAATTGAGTCCCTGAAGTTGAGTTAATTCAGCAATTAGGTCCCTCACCCATTTTTTTTTAAATATTTTTTTAAAAAATATTTTTAATCAAAATGTATGACGTGGCAGTTGACACATCAGCATAGTTGACGGTGTCACTGCCACGTCGGACGTTTAACGGCACATTGGACGGAAACTAACGGAAATTACTTGATTGTTCGGTTAACCGGACTTGAGGGACTAAATTGCATATTTCTTCATTTGGGGGACCAATTTGCTATAGTCGCATCACTTGAGGGACCAATTATGTACTTTAACCCTATAAGTTACATTTTCTCCCAAACACGTCACCACAAGATTGACCAAAAGTCAAACTACAACAATCTTTCCATCCAGTCAATTTTCGACACGTACTCTTCGAATTTATTTTGACCGTACAAGATCTATTCTTCTTCTCTCTTTTCGAAAGCCCCTTCTGTACAGTCTGTATTCATCTGAAAAAAATACTTGGAATTTTTTTTTCCTCTTCGTAGTCCTGCGAAAGCCATTTTTAAAAGAAAAAGCTCTCTCCTTTTTCTAGGGTTTGCGTTTCCTTCTGAATCTGAAATCTGAAGAATTTTCCTTTCACTTTCCTTCGTTTTTCCTATGGGTTTCTCAGCTGCCAAACAGTTCAAGGTGCAACTCTAGAGTAAGCCATGAACTTAACGGTGAGTTTCTGGACTGGAAACAGAAATCCTCTTGCAGTCAACTGATTCTTCCTTCGTTTCAAATGTAGTACAACAAAATTCAACTTCTTTTTGGAATTTTCCCCTTAGTTTTTCAACATTTTGAACCTTTGTCTGAATAGCAAAAAGACAACGTCAAACTCAAATCTGTCTCTTTCTCGTATGTTTAGTTCTATCAGTCATTTTAATTTCCTTTCATTTTCCTGTGTTTTCTCAGCCGCCAAACTCAAGCTTATGAGATAAAAAACTGTCAGACTCTGACACTAGTAAATTTGTAATGCCAAGTCAAAAGAATTAAAAAAAGAGTCCAATTTTGTGAAAGAAAAAGAAAGTTTGAATTTTTGTTTACTTTTTGACAATTAATGGCCTTACTCTATATTCTTTGCTTGACAGATTTGTAAGATCCAGTAATCAAAATTAAGCACCAAACAAAAGGGGGCGATTTAACTCAGTGAGTCCAAGGAAAAAAAAGTGAAGATGCCAAGGCAAAGCCTGGGCAATATTGACATGGAAAATTTACTCCCTGGGAAAATCAGGAAACGAGGGTGTTCATCTTCAGCTTCATCGTCATCATCCGTAATCCAGAACTACAGATTCAAGAGAGCGATTTTAGTTGGTAGCAAAAGGGGTGGATCCAGCACTCCCGTGCCTACATGGAAGCTGATGATGAGATCACCATCAACGGGATCAGTGCTGAGAGCTATGGACTCTCCTAAATATGCGGGATCACAGAGTGGGAGTAAAGTGAAAGGGCAGGGGCAGGGTCAGGGGCAGCCGCAGCAGCCGGTTTCGGCGAGGAAGCTGGCGGCGACGCTGTGGGAAATGAATGAGATACCGTCGCCGAGAATAAAAGAAGTGAATGAGGAAAGGAGGAGTAGGAAAGAAGGGAGAGAAAGAGGGGTTGCTAGGTCAGTTCATTCGGGTTCTCTGCCTCCTCACTTGTCTGATCCTTCTCATAGCCCTGTTTCTGAGGTAGGTTTGTTTTTATTTATACAATTTTTTTTTAAAAAATGTTTTTTAATGTTGGTTTTTGGAATGAAAGGGAAATGGAAATGGAAATTTTAGGGAAAAAAAAAGGTCATAGCAGGGAAGTGGTCGCTCTCAGGCGAATTATTTGAGAATATTAAGGTTTATGGTTTAATTTGTTTAGAAGGAGTGAGTAGTAGTTGGGTAGGTTTGGTTTAGGAAGTATTTCCTTTCGTTTTCTATGTTTTAGATATGTTCAGTTGATAACTGATCCATTGAATTTTGTCACTTTTGAGTATAGCATTTTTGTGATAAAGGGTTTTGGGCTTTTGGCTGCATATTTATGTTTTATCATTTAATGGCTCCTGAAATTTTATACTTGCATCTTCTTCTTGAGAAAGCATTTAAAATTCTACCTTGACATATAATACTTTTAGACCAGAAACTTCTACAGTTGTACCAGTATGAGTGATTTAGGATGTTACCTGATGCTCATCAGAATGGTGCCTATGTCTATGAATATGAAATACTGTAAGGTTGATGAAATGCTGCATCAAGCTGAATTTAAGTATTAATTCTTAATTGACTGAGACATTTCTCAATGTTTTTTTTGGCCGTAACATTTCTCAATGTTCAGATGGTGTTTATATTTAAGAATCAGTAGGTTTTGATATTAGGATTTGGTTTCAGCCAGAATTTCTATTTTCTAGCATCTGATTGGTTGTAGACGATTTTGTTTCAATTCTTTGATATTTTGACTTACTGGTTTTATTCCAAAGTTGCAATATATGCGGCGAATTTTGAGTGGGAAAACAATTCTCAGTAGAAAAAGCCAATCCTTTGGTTAGTGGGGTCTTGGGGAGGAGGAACTAGATGTGTTCAGAATTTTGCACAAGTTGAGATTTTTGGCACCAAATTTTGAGATATTATGGCTGAGGTTTTCAGAAATGAGTAATCAGATAAGTAGGTTTAATTTATTGGGCAAGTCTGTACTTGCTCTTTTAGTAGCTCATGTTGAATTTGGATTAAAGTGTTATGTTTCATATGATGCATTTTCTAGAAAACCAATGGCAACAGGTTCAGTAACTTGATGACATTGGGCTTAGTTTGTGATATTTGAATTGTTAGAGTTTAAACATTTTCGACTCTGAATCGCAAATTTCTTATAATATCAAAATGATGGGGTTTCCTTGAATTAAGATGGAAGATGATTTTAACTTGATTATAAAGTGATTAATGAGTGGAATTGGTGGTTTGATCATTTAATTCAAATCATCAAATGTGTGCCAGCCAAATTCTACCATTCTTCATCTGTGTGTGGGTTATTGATCAAATAAACTATTGCTTTTGCATACTATTCACTGTGCTTGGATAAATGATAATCAATTTATGTTTATTTTTCTTCAGAGAATGGATAGATCTGGAACAGGTAGTCGACAGCGAAGAGCTTCATCTGTTTCCCACAAGCTTAGGCTTACAGACCATAATGTCGGGGTGTTGGATTCAATTAGCAACGCCAGTTTAATGGAGGTATTTATATTGGTTCTTGGAAAGAATGTACATTTTCTTTTGGGGCAAGCTGAACGCCAGTTTGAGTATTTGGTGAATACAGAGTACTTTACCATTCTTTCTTTAAATTGCAGATTGAAACTAGATCTCATGCCCAGACTCCCACAGGATCCACTGTTGGAGTTAAGACTCGTTTGAAGGATGTTAGTAATGCCTTAACGACATCCAAGGAGCTACTAAAAATTATCAACCGAATGTGGGGTCATGAAGATCGTCCTTCATCAAGCATGTCCCTTATTTCAGCCTTACATGCTGAGTTAGAGAGGGCTCGTCTACAAGTTAATAAGCTTATCCATGAGCACCGCTCAGACCAGCATGACATCAACTATTTAATGAAGTGCTTCGCTGAAGAGAAGGCAGCATGGAAAAACAAGGAGAAGAAAGTTGTTGAGGCTGCTATCGAGTCCATTGCTGGTGAACTCGAGGTCGAAAGAAAGCTGAGGAGACGTTTTGAAAGCTTAAACAAGAAGCTTGGGCAAGAACTAGCTGAGACAAAGACATCTCTTCTGAAATCCGTGAAAGAACTTGAGAGTGAGAAAAAGGCAAGAGTGGTAATTGAGCAAGTATGTGATGAACTAGCCAGGGATATCAGTGAAGATCAAGTTGAAAAGGAAGAGCTGAAGAGAGAGTCTGCAAAGGTTCGGGAAGAGGTAGAAAAGGAAAGGGAAATGATGCAGTTAGCTGATGTGTTGCGTGAACAGAGAGTTCAAATGAAACTCTCCGAGGCCAAATATCATCTTGAGGAGAAAAATGCAGCTGTTGATAAACTGAGGAGCCAACTCGAAACTTTTCTAGGTGCAAAAAGAGTTAAAGATAAAGGGCGTAATTCTCTAACTGTCACCGAGCCCAACCCTAACAGTGTGGAGATTGCTGCCTATTTAAACAGAGCTCATTTCGGTTCCCATCCTGTTGAAGAAAATGAAGAAGATGGAGAAGTTGAAGATGCAGTAGAATGTGAAGAAGACTCAGCTGAAAGTGATCTTCATTCCATAGAATTAAATATGGACAACAACAATAAGAACTACAAGTGGGCTTATGCTCCTGGTTCTGCTCGCGATTCAAGAGACCCTCTAATAAGTGAAGAGGAAATCACAGGTAGAAAATCTACCTCCAGCAGATTACCAAGGAGAAGTACTTCTCTACAAAGGAGCATATCGGATGGAGTTGATTGGGGCATGCAAAATGAGAGGCTTCAAAATTCAGGTGATGATTTAGAGTGGAGTAGATTTGCTGAACTGGAGAAGCAAGGAGAAACAAAAGGTTATGGAGATGAAATGCATGGATATAAAGCAGTAAAGGGTCTTAGGGAACACCTATTATCTGGTTCTAGGACAGGTAGAGTTTATGCTAGTCCAACGCGCTCTTCAAGAGATCCTGGTAATGTAGCTCAAGAAAGGCCCCCTTTGGTCCCTGGAAGTGTTATGAAGTCAAGGCTGTCAGAATCCAGGGGTGATGCCCATAACGCTAGAAAATCAAGGTGGTGAGAAATACAATTTTGTTTAGCATTCTTCTTTCTCTATCCCTAGCTCCTCTTGGCTAGCAAAACCGAACTCCGGGCGCATGGATGGAAGTAGTAGCTTTCAGGTCAAGCTTGTTATATATACCTGCTACAAGAAGATTTGCACCGGAGACGAGTTTGTGTTTTTGTTAATTAGTGCTTTTGTGTGACGTTTTTAGAGGTGCTCAAATTGCAATGATCTCGCTGCATGATATGCACCAGTATCTGGAACATCGGTAGGATTGAGCCTCTTTGTAGAGCTTTTCATTTTTCCCTTTTGAAGAAAGCTGTGCTAATTGAACTAGTTTTACCTTGTACAAAATCTTCTAGTATAACTGAAATGTAAAATATGCTAGAAGTATTTCAATTTAAGTATGCTTCTTCTGTTTTAATTTTCTCAGTTAGGCATTATGTCATTTATTTATTCTAGTATATTTAATACTCCAATCAATTAACATAATTTATTGAACCAAATTTTACCCAAGCTACAAACTAAATTGACATCACCATTTTGGCTTACCACTATTAGTAACTTAGTACCATGTTATTATTATTAGATATATATATATATATATATATATATATTACCTCACTGTGAAAAGAAAATAAGAGGTAAAGTAAAGCGCAATGTGGCAGCGGCGGCGCGGCGCCCTGACTCGATAGAATTTGAAGAAAGAGGAAAGGAGAGCCATGCGGGGCAAATCCCGATCCCTCCCATGCCAGTTTCTCTTCCTTCTCTCCCAACCCTTCTTAGGTCCTGCAAAACCCAAAACCATCTTCACCAAATTCACGCCCATATAATCAAGAAAGGCCTTGAACAAGACCATTTTCTCGTTACCCTTTTCGTTTCCATTTCCACTTCCCTCCCTTATTCCACTTCTGTTTTCAATACCCTTTTCCGTCCCAGCACTTTCGTTTGGAATTGTCTCCTCAAAGGGTACTCCCAGAATTCCTCCTTTCTTCAAACTTTCTCTCTTTTTATCCGTATGAAGAGACAAGGTGGGCTTCCTGATAAATACACTTACCCTTTCGTAATCAAAGCTTCTTCAAGTGAGTTTAAGGTATGGGAAGGGAAAATGCTTCACGGCTTAGCTTTGAAAAGTGGAAATAAAGAAGATTTGTTTGTTGGGACAAGTTTGGTTGATTTTTATGGGAAAATCAGGGAACCTCTTAATGCAAGGAAACTGTTTGATGAAATGGGGGAGAGAAATGTTGTGTCTTGGACGGCTTTGCTTGTTGCCTATATAAATATTGGTGATTTTGTGGAAGCCAAGAGAGTGTTTGATGTCATGCCGGAGAGCAATGTGGCTACTTGGAATTCTTTGATTGGTGGATTGGTGAAGATAGGGGATTTGAGGAATGCTAGGAAAGTGTTTGATGAGATGCGGGAAAGGGATGTGGTTTCTTATACAACGATGATTGATGGGTATGCAAAGGCTGGGGATATGGTGTCGGCAAGATTTTTGTTTGAGCAGGCTCCTGAGAGAGATATCGTTGCATGGACAGCATTGATTTCGGGGTATGAACAAAATGGTCAACCTCATGAAGCTGTGAAGATTTTTATCAGAATGTGGGAACTGGATGTTAAACCGGATAAGTTTATATTGGTTAGTTTGATGTTGGCTTGTTCTCAGGTGGGATGTTCGGAATTGGCTAAGTGGGTTGATTGTTATTTAAGCCGGAGTGAGATTGATGTTAGGCAATCACATGTTATGGCAGCTCTTATAGACATGAATGCAAAGTGTGGAAACATTGATAGAGCTGCGAAGTTGTTTGAGGAGATTCCTAAACGTGACTTAATTTCATATTGCTCTATGATACAAGGATTGGTTATTCATGGCCAAGATACTCAGGCTATTGAGCTTTTCAACAAGATGATAAGTGAAGGGCTGATTCCAGATGAAGTTGCCTTCACTATTGTTCTGAATGCTTGTAGCCGTGCAGGGCTTGTTGAGGAAGGTTGGCATTATTTTGAAACCATGAAAAATGAGTACTCTATAGTTCCTACGCCAGACCACTATGCTTGCATGATTGATCTTTTAAGTCGGAAAGGACGGTTAAAAGCTGCTTATGAGCTTTTGAAATCTATGCCTGTGGAGCCTCACGCTGGTGCCTGGGGTGCACTTCTTGGGGCTTGTAAATTGCATTCTGACGTTGAATTAGGGAAGGAGGTCGCAGCTAGGTTGTTTGAGCTAGAGCCTCTAAATGCTGGTAATTATGTGCTGTTGTCCAACATCCATGCAGCTGCAGAGCAATGGTTGGATGTTTCTCTGGTGAGAAATAAAATGAAGGAGCGGGGTGTCAAAATAGTACCTGGTGTCAGTTGGAGTTAGTTCATTAGATGACTTTTTTAGTGTCTGATGTCGCTGCCTTATCTTCAAGTTTTCCATTGTGGTAGTTTTCCTCTACTTTTGATGCAGACCTGCAACTGTCGCAATGACCTTTTTAGTGCCTGATGTCGCTGCCTAATCTTCAAGTTTTCTGTTGTGGGAGTTTTCCTCTACTTTTGATGCAGACCTGCAACTGTCGCAAAGTAACTTCATATTAATAATGCGCTGAAGAAACGAAGCTATTGACCAGCTTCTTTGCTCCTTTTCAACACAAATTGTTGTGTTCCAAAAGGTACAATTGCTGCATTGAGTTTGAAGAATAAACCAATACTCTCATGGTTCCAAATGGATTTTCCCCACGACAAAGCAATTAGCATCAGTATTCTGTGAAAATTGACCACAAAAATGTGGAAAATGCATTTGAACTTGGGGGGGTTAAATTTTTATGTTCCATCTATGTTCAAGGGTTAATTTCTTCAGGGTTAATTTCTTCAATCATCTCTTGGGTGATGCTGGGCAAGTACTGAAGTTGGTCTTGGCAAAGTATTGCTACAAATGGAGCTTAATTTTTTGCTCTCTCGACTTTGCAAAGGATGTCTGTGGCTGCAATAGGAGCATATTATTTCCTCTATCCAGTTCCTTAGTCTTATTAAATTTGATGTGGATTATAGTATAGGGACAGTGATGATTTGAATCCACTATGATAAAGGAAAGGTTGCAAGCTTCAGAAGCACTCAATTTTGTACTGAAGGTCCTGGAGAGGGTTTTTGCATGAGGCCTTCCGCCAGTAGTCTTTGAACGTTGTATTCTCTTATTTGTTAATTTACTTGATTGAAATGCACCGGACTCTTGCTTGTAGCTTTCAGTCTTTTAGAGATTTCTTATAGGAAGCTGAGCTGGTTTCTTCTATACAATTTCTAACATAATCGACAAAAAGTGTTTAAAGTTCAACAGTTACAGAAGTACTTAAGAATTTGCATCACATGATTACATGACAAGAAAACTATGGATTATAAGACTTTCTGGAGAGTTATGCAAAGGTAAAACAGAGAATTTTCTTTTGGGAAAAATTTGATGGAAACCCTAAGGAAATCTTATTCGCACCGTGATTGATCCATGATGGTTTAAAAACCTGTTAATATGCTGTCTTAAATTTTCAGCAATACAGGTAGAGCGAATGTATAAAAACAGAACATGAAAGGAAAACAGAAATCAGAAATGGCCAATATTAATCGAACAAGTTTCATTTTAATTAGTAATGAATACAGAGGAGTAGCATTTCATGACAACTACTAACATTGGAGTTAGCACTGACTTCATCCCATGCATACATGGAACTGTACAAAAGCTTCTCTATCAGATGAACATACAGAATGCTGTTAACTCCCCTCAATATTTTGTATCACGAGAGGGTTAACAAAAAGAAACTATCCCCTGTACAGTTTCAACAACTTTACAAATTTGGCAGTTAGGAAAGTCTAAACTAATAGACATTTGCCGTTATGGAGATATGAACGCAATTCTAGAGCTAAGTTTCCTTACAGCGGAGGTGGCCACGACAATTCATCAAGCGCTTCTGTCTTCACTGCTGCCGGAAAAAGAACAGGATTGGGTCTGTTTGCAGCCCAACCAATAGAATCTGGTCCTATACTATGCCCTACTTCACTTAATTCCAGCTTTGCTCGAGTTATCTCTTCAAGATCTAGTAAAAATGAGATCAGATGTTAGACTTCCATGAATGCGGAGGTAAAGCAAGATTCAAGTACTTCAATCTTCATATATGATCAATGTCTAAAAAGTAAATTAATTATGCATATGAAGATTGGAAGGAATCCATGCCTAAATCAGCTGAGATAAGGGACTCTCCTTGGTAATTAGGTCCTGCCAAAATGGTGCCTGATGGTGAAACAATAACACTGCCCCCACTGCATATTATTGTGTCCAATGACAAGTCACCATTTGAATCTCCATCTATGCATTTGGGTGGCAGAGGATAATCTTTCCTCTGACAGAATTGGTTGGCAGATAAAACAAAACATCTGCCTTCTATCGCGATGTGAATCATGGATGCTCGCCATTTTTCCTTAGCATCAGAAGTAGGTGCACAGTATATCTCAATGCCTATGCATACAAAAGAACAAAGGATTAGAAAAAATGAGATCCATGTTTATACGGAATGGAAGAATGGCAATACTCTAGCCAAACAAGAATCATGCTGTGAATGATGATATGTGAGTGAATGTGATAAATAAAAGCACCGGCAAATCATCATTCAAGATGCACTGACCAAATGCTGTCTTTATTGAATTTGCATGGTGAAACTAGCAGAAACCAATGAACACAATAGATTTTATGAGGATTTCTCAGAAAAAAACAATGATGAATGGTACCTTTAGCATACAATTCAGTTCTCAAAGACGGGATCCTATTGTCCCAATAGAGAAGGCCACCAATTTTCCCAATTGCTGTCCTATATAATGGCAATGATGATTTCTCTCCAGAACACCACACTACACATTCTGATGCAACTGGCATTAATTTTCGATGTTTTCCAAGATACCGTCCCGTAGAATCAAAAAACAGAACTGCACTAAAGAGATAGAATCCAGCTCTCTCCACTACTCCCATTACCAAATGAACTTTATATTTACCAGCAATTTTTGCAAGCCTATCAACTTCAGGCCCTGTATACACATAAATAACCAGAAGCAAATACGGATCAGATGGAAGGAAACACATCTCAAGGTCTGCCTACAATATAAGTAAAACTGCAATCAGTATAATCGATCTTGGAAACAAGAAATGACTGCATTTCTATGTTTTTCACTTTAGTTAGAATCCACATGCAACATCTATTCTAGACAGACTAACAAATAATGATTCAAGAATTAGAATCTGCTACTCTCTCCAATCATGACCAGAATTAAACTCAAAGAGCTCAATTCATTCATTCTTACTCAACAATTTATGCATTTAAACACCACAACTCAATAGCTCATTTCATTCATATAAGCTAATTAACACAGTCCATCTTGCTATAAACAAGAAAAAGAGTTGTGACCTGGGACCTCAATAGCTGATGCATGATATTTAAGAAACTCTTCATTATCTTCAGAACAAGTAGCAGAAATTGCCACAGTTTCAAATGAAAGACCCCTTGGATATCCACCAATAAATGCTTCTGGGAAAACAACTAACTGTGAACCATATGCAGCTGCCCCAGCTATTAGCCTCTCTGCTTTATCTAAAAAAACAGTAAATATAAACAAAAACAACAATTTTAATAATAACAAAAAACAGAAGAAATGTTTTTAGTTTCTGTGGACCACACCATGAAATGGGGTAGGGACATTTTTTTTTTCAATTACCAACTCAAGAAAAATGGAATTAAAATAAAAAAAGTGGGGAAGGGGGGAAAAGGGTCCAGCTACATTTAAACAAAATTCCCACCAAAAACCCTAACGGAAGAAACTAACTGATGAGTCAGCTCGGTAACTGAAATACCTAGCGTTGCCGGAGTGTCGAAGAACACAGTAGAAGCTTGAACCACTGTAGCCCTGACTCGACCCTTTGACATGCACTGAGTGGGGGAGCCGATCAAGCGAGTTGGGTTAGTCATGGGGCCGGGCAGGAGTAAGTCGGGTCGAGCTTGTTGAAGGAGCCATTGGATGGTTTGGCCGTTGGTTCGATGACCCATTTCCCGAGTCAGCCGGAATATACCAGAACAGCAAGTTAAGGGTATCCTGATCCGCCTGTCACGTCCTTCTACTTTGGTGTGGCGATCGCCCTTGGATTTACCCTTTCGTTTCTTGCCGGGTTGGATAGAAGAGGTTCCATGGTCTTGCAAACCATTTTCTGGGATGAGTAATTGTTGTTGTTCTTGTTGTTCCTGTTCAAGTGTTTGCATTTGGGCATCCATTTTTGGGTGATTTCCTGTTTTACAGTTGGGTTTTATTTTTTCTGAGAATTTCTTCCTTTTTCTTTTCTTCTTTGCTTGTGTGTTAATGTTGTTTTGGAAGAGGGAAAGCAAGGAGTTGTTGCAGGAAATGATGTTGTCTGAACTCTGAACTATATGAATCCAGTTGGTAATAGTATCAGTCAGCATTTTAGCTTTTGTGGGTTTAATGAAAGTACACTACTTTTTTCCCTTTTTTTTTTTAATTCATTATTCTCTTTTTTGTTTTTTGGGCTCAAAGTTACATTAGTGTAGATACACATTGGTTGATTAACAGTTAAGAGATAATTAGACAAAGATGATTCATATTAGTAAGTGTTTAATTAAATTTATATTGAGAGATTAACAGAATTTTTAAATGAATCTCTACCAAGGCAAGCAAGCAGAGGAATATATTAGTCTTACTATTTCTTTCTGTCAGAAAATTGGCAGCTATTAGCCTATTACTTGTAATGTTCAACCAGATTTTGTTCTTTTGATGCACCATAAATTCATGTCCTAATGCAATTAAGAAGCAAAGAGCCATTGGGTAGAATGGGTACTGATGAGTGGCTACTGAAAAGGCAGGCCAATGAGCTGAGTATAGGGCAAACCCCAGAAGGAAAAGAGAGAGTTGGGCCTAGTATAACTTGCATATGTGTAAAAGCATTGCCAAAACCCTAGTGTACAACAATGCATTGATGTGATATAGAGTGTAGACTTTAAAAATCAGCAGTTATGAATCTCAATTCTCAAACTCCCCCATCAAAGGGGAAAGTTTAATTAGTAGAGTACCTAACTTAAAATAAACTGTACTTTCCCCTCTCATACAGGCAACATCAACTAATTTGTATGATTTAACCATTTTCTAGGGATGATTAACATAAAACATCAATGTATCAGTTGCAGAAACATTTTCTTAACTATGACCCAAAAGTGTAACTAGCAGGGCAACAGAGCATGTATAAAAAGGCTTAACAGAACACTTAAGCAAATGGATTATTAGTGTAACTTGATAAGCAGTTGAGATTGAAGATCAAGAGCAAACCTCTTATTTACTATTCATCAACGAACAATAGACTTAAAGAACAGAGTTTGTATGTCACATCTGAGTCGTATCCTCATAGTTTTCTTCCTTTCAGGAAAGGATAAAGGGAGGACATAAATAAAGACATTGATAGCATGTAATTACATTCTCTTTGGTACAAATAATACTATCATGGAAAACATCTCCTCCAATAGACAATTCCATGCAACCAATACAAGCATCAACAGCATCTTCCAGAAGTAAATTTCCAAAGAATTCTCCTTTCAAACAATCTAGCCACTGTCAATGTCCCATTGCTCAGCCTCAGAACTGAGTCTACCCAGTCCTGTGGAAATAAAAGAACAATTGAGCAAAGGGCATAGACACACTCATCAAATTGAGAGCTAAGAAATACTCTGTCAAGACATTTTAAGGTGACATCAACTTCATCCAAGTCCAAAGTTTCAATCTTTAGCATAAAATTCCACAAAGAAATGAGTCTAATTTGCATCTGTAGTCTATAACAATTTATCAATCAAATTCAACTTACAAACTTGAATAACATTGTTCATAATCACCAAAAAATTACCATCCATTTCCAAACAGAAAGCAAGAAAACTGAACACCAAGTCAAGAATGCCATAGAAAATTACTTGACAATATAAATCAATCGCCATAGTTTGCTAACTAAAGAACCCATTACAGAGAAAGTTTCAAAGGTTCATTCTTTTTTACATATCACAAGCAAAATTCAGAACCAAATCAATCAAAAGGAGCATCTAGAAGGGTTCCCTTTATACCTAACTCCCTTTAGCCTTCTTCTGTATTCCGAGTGGTGACTAATCATCGAGCATCTTTCGAAGTCGGTCTTTAACGTATTGGCTGCGGGCTTTGGCGCATTCTTGTTGAGGAGCAATATTTTCGAAGGAGAGGTAAGCTCCGGCGGCTATGAGTGAAACCCCGGTGAGGCAGAAACCAATTGTTAAAGCTAGTTGCTTTGCCGTCGGTGGGTATGACCAAAACACCATTTTTGGTCTATTTTTTCTCCGGACTTTTCACTTCTAACTCACGAGGCTTTGCTTCTTTTTTTGCTTTGTCCTTTAGATGAAGTTAAAATGGGCTTAACTAAAAAACTTTTAAAAAAACTTGTGAAGGATTTTGTATTGGACTGGGCCTAGCTGTTTACAAATTCAAACACTCTCAAACCAGTGAATGAATGAATCACTGTATGGAAAAGGAGCAGCTCATCTTCAATCAGTTCCTGGGAATTTGTTTTTCATCTTAAAATTAAGTACTACAAAATCTAGCCAGTTTCGTTAAATCTGCATTATTGTTATACTACAGACAATGGTGCTTCACATTAATGTTTTATTACATTGACGAAAAAGTGGTCAATTAGTTTGCAGCAACACTAACTTGGTGATCTTCCAGGTATGAAATTGCAACAGCAGCATTGAGAGCTGCTCCAATGGGAAGAGCTTCTTCATCGATAAAAAAGTAAGGCGAGTGCAATGGCCGATCAGATTTGAGGGTCTCATTCTTTATCCCAATCACATAAATTGCAGCTGCAGTCTTCTCTGCAAAGAAACTGAAGTCTTCTGCTCCCATGGTTATAGGGAGGAGATGAACATTGTTTTCTCCAACAAGAGTGTTTCCAACCTTCTTTGCATGTTCATACAACCCTTCATCGTTGACCATTACCGGATGAGGCATATGTTTGTCTTCCATAAAGTCTATTGTGGCATTGCATTGATGCACGGCTGCTTGCATTTCTATAACCTGGAAGTGGATCATAATCAGGTTTAAAAATTCTCATATGGTTGAAAATGGGAATCAGAAGAGAGCATGGCTTACCTCTTTAATCCGTTTTTGGAGGTAGGAAACACCTTCACTGGACAAACTCCTAAATGTTCCACTAAACCTCACAGTTTCAGGAATTACATTGCCGGCTTGACCTCCCTCTATTGAACCAACTGTAACCACCTGCATCATTCAAAATGAAATTTAGACATTTGGGTCTTTGATTTGTGGCTGAAAGATTCATTATATTGATCAGGGATCAGGAACTAGGCAGTATGGCTTATATGCAGTCGGTGCCTTGGTGGATTGGTCCTGTATGCATAAATCCTACATTTTGGATCTATTTAATTTTCAACAGCTATGGCTATTATCAGGAAAATGTGCAAACCTTTTTGGCCTAGTCAATTCTGTTTCCAAACCAATGGCCTTTGTTCCACATTTTGTTTTCTAGGTCATACAATTGCAGCATATTCAAGTGAAAGAGATAATATTACCATGAGCAAGTACAACAACATTATCATCTTGAAAACTACTTAACAAGTGAAAGAGAAAATTACCATGGCCTTGAGGGGATCAGTCTCTCTTGAAACAATCTGTTGGAGAGCAAGGACAGCAGAGCAAGCTGCAACAATTGGGTCCTTACCAAGATGGGGGCTTGATGCATGTGAACCTTTTCCCTGAATGACAGCTGAGAACATCCCAACACCGGCAAGTATTGGACCGGCCCTAGAAGCAATAGCACCAGTGGGAACTTGTGGCAAAACATGTATACTGAGAATTGCATCAAGATCATCTAGAACACCATCTGTCAACATATGGTAAGCACCAGAATAACCCTCTTCACCAGGTTGGAAAACTAGCTTCACTGTTCCCTTCAAGAAAATGTTAAAGCAATAGAAAAACAGCCCATAAAAGTTAAAAACAGAAGGTGCTGATTACTAGGAATTTGCAGGCAAATTGCAAAGACTGTATATATTATACCTTCAATAAATCTCTTCTGCTGTGAAGTAACCTGGCTGCTCCAAGTAGCATTGCTACATGGGAATCATGACCACAAGCATGCATCTTTCCATCAACTTTGCTCTTGTGCTTCCATTCCACCAATTCCTTCAAAATTGTAAGTTCAAATTAAGGAACAAGCAACAACAGACAAATTAAGGAAAGAAACAAGGTTCGAAATAGAAATTCTGTTATTAATTACAGCAATCTATAGGAAGTTGAAGAATAATAAATAAAGTATAAAACCCATAAGCTGGCTTATATGAAAGAGAAAGAGAGAGAACCTGCAAAGGAAGGGCATCCATGTCTGCTCTGAGACCAAAAACTGGCTTTGATGCACCAGACCCAATAAAACCAACAACGCCAGTCTTAGCAACAGGCCATTTATAGCTGATTCCAAGTGAGTCTAACTCATTCCTGATGAGTTCACTTGTCTTCTGTTCTTCAAATCCCAGCTCTGGGTGCTCGTGAATTCGCCGCCTAATCCCTCTCATCCACTCAAAAAACTCAGGCTGTCTTGCTGATTCCAACAACTCTTTACTAAGCAGTTCAAGTTCTGATCCATGAGCCAGAGCTTGGCATATAATTGCTGAAACTACAAAAAAGAACAAGAAAAACTCCATTGAAAGCATGGTTTGCACTTTGCAAAAGCTAAAGAAGAAGTGTCCTTTCGGTTCTCCAGTTTTAAATAAGCAAAGTTTGTCTTGTGGTTGTGGGTCCTGACTCCTTGAAGTTGACTAGAGGTTTTGTGTCATTTGTGTACAGTAAAATAGATTGATGGGTTCTCAACGGAAGCTTTTACTTGTTCCTCCTGTAATTACTTCTACTTTGAAGTTGAACAAAACAGGAAGTTAAACGAGTAGTTTTAACCATTACTCAAGTGAATTCCATAAATTGCCCTCAAGCTTTTTCTTTTTCTTTTTGGCTGAGGTAAGTAAGTTGATTTATATCAGCAATTCCGTATAAAAATGTTGCTAAGATTGATCCCAATATGGTCAGACAATGCAAACATGCGTATATTGGAGCAATTTCTTTATATAGGAACCAATCCTCTTCTGTCTTTTTCAAATTTACATCAATGTCAAATCTTCCTATTGATTACAACATGGGTTTCCGTTTCCAAGTATGAAACGGCAACAGCAGCATGAAAAGCTGCTCCAATGGGGAGAGCTGATTCATCAAGAAAAAAGTATGGTGAATGCAACACTTGATCTGCTTTCAAGGTCTCATTCCTTATGCCAAGTCCAAACATTGTAGCCTTAGTCTTTAGTGAGAAGAAACTGAAGTCTTCTGCACCGGTAATTACCGGATGGAGCTCCATATTATCTGCTCCAACTAAGGTCTCACCAACCTTCTTTGCATGTTCATATAATGCTTCATCATTAGTTAAAACTGGATATGGCAATGGGACATCCTCCATAAAGTCTAATGTTGCAGTACATTGATGCACAGCTGCTTGCAGTTCTACGATCTGTACATGGAACACAAACAATTATTTAACATGTCTTCCAATTGCTTATGCAGATTGAAGAATAAAAGCATGCTTTACCTCTCTAATCCTTTTCTGGATGTGGAATAGACCTTCATTAGTCAAGCTTCTGAAAGTTCCCCCAAATGTCACTGACTCTGGGATAACATTCACGGCGTTACCTCCCTCAATGAATCCAACAGTCACTACCTGCAAAATTCATTGCAAATTGATTAAAATTCTGTTTTGCTATTGATGCTAGATTTTTCTTATAGACTGTTTCTCTGCGTTGTCCCTCAAGCAAGCAGTGTACCCTGTGGTTCAAAAGTTGCACTACTTGATAGTCAATGTCGTCTAGGAAGGGAAACCAATCCAAAATCTAGTTTAGTTTTGTTTGGATTCAATTTTAGCAACCGGGTTTCGAAGATATAAAACTTTTGATCTGGTTAATGTTAACTATACATTATTTAAGGAACACAGAGGCCACTGCACCATTTTAATTGCAGGCAAGTTGTGGCTATCAACTATCACTGATGTTGCATACTAATATACTAATTACTGAATTCTTGGCCCTATGAAACCGCTACAATGTCAAAGATTAAAGGAGGATAAAGCATTACTATTGTATCAAGAGGATCTGTCTCCCGAGAGACAATCTGCTGGAGAGCAAGAATGGCAAAAGATGCTGCAAGAACCGGATCCGTACTGAGATGAGGGAGTGCAGCATGTCCACCTTTTCCTTTAATCACAGCCGAAAAGAGCCCGGCTCCAGAAGTCATTGCTCCAGCCCTAGAAGCAAGGACTCCAGTAGGATATGCTGGCAAAACATGTAAAGCAAAGATCGCATCTATATCATCCAGAACACCATCTTTTAACATATGGTAAGCACCAGCATAACCCTCTTCCCCTGGCTGGAAAACTAGCTTCACCGTTCCCTTTAAACGCATCAAACTAAGAAGTCAGAACCAAGAAGACATAAAAGTATATACTTTTCCAGTGTTCATCAAATTGATGTTATAGCAGCAGTAAATAATCAACCTTTAGCTCATCTTTTTTGGCCTGAAGTAGCCTGGCTGCTCCAAGTACCATTGCTACATGAGAATCATGACCACAAGCATGCATCTTACCTTCAATCTTGCTTTTATGCTCCCACTCTACTAATTCCTTTTCAATAGTAGGATCAATGGAAAATATCAAACAAACATTAAAACAACATGATCATAAGAACAATGAAAAATAAGTAATTCAGTGGTTGTCAACTGTAAGCCTGAACATCATATGAGTTAAATATCACAAAATGGCTAAAATTTCAATCGCATTTCTATTAAGACATGGGATATTGCATCAATTTTGCAGCAAATACTAAAATTTGACTAAAAGAAACAACACAGGAAATTGAGAGGACCTGAACAGGGAGGCCATCCATGTCAGCTCTGAGAGAGAAAACCGGCTTAGCACCAGACCCAATAGTGGCAACAACCCCAGTTTTTGCAACAGGCCATTTGTAGCTGATTCCAAGCGAGTCTAACTCCGTCCTGATGAGTTGACTCGTCTTATGTTCTTCAAATCCCAGCTCTGGGTATTCATGGATTCTCCTCCTAACCCCTCTCAACCATTCAAAGAACTCAGGTTTTCTTGCAGATTCTAATAATTCTCGAGTCAGAGACTCCAGCTCTGTACCAGAAGGAGTTTCCAAAGCCCAAGATTGCCATAGGAAAGTTGAGAATAATAAATAAAGTATAAAACCCATAAGCTGAATTGAACTGAACTGAGCTTGGAGAGTTGTGACTATGATTTTTTTGATTCTCTTGTTTTTCTTTTATTTTTTCAACGTTTTTGATTTGATTTGATCCAATTTTTGTTGAAAGAAACTCGTTAGTGGGAAGTGGGAACCAGTCTGAAAAAGACATGGGTTTTTTTGACTTTAAAGCACTTTGTTCTTGTAAAATTGTCAACTATCTCCTCCTGCAACATAATCATCATATAAAAAATTAAGGACCCGACCCGACCCGACCATTTACTTGTATACTTGAATAAGTTTCTTCTGCTTTTAGAATTTGGATAAATTACGGTATGTTGATGCTAAAGACAAGCAGAAAGCTCTGTTTTGCTTGGGGTATAATTTGCAATTCAATTGATTTGATAAATTTTCCTAATTGAAAATCCTCTTTACATGTAATTTTGTCCCAATATGTGCATATTGCTTTACAAAAACACAAAGTTTTGAGTTTGGGTTGTCTGAATTCATATTTTTGTACCTTGTAAAAGTTAATGAAGTTGGTGACAAAATCTAATGTGTCTTCCCAACTGTTCAATGTATTATATCTACATAAATTCCAATAATAGAAAGTTGGCTGCAATAGTAGTTAATTAATGAGCTAAGTTAAGTACATCAAGATGATTATTTTCCAAATAAGAGATGGCTACTGCAGCATGGAAGGCTGCTCCAATAGGAAGAACCTCCTCATCAATAACCAAGTAGGGTGTGTGGACATGGAAGCTTGGTTTCTGTGTTTCATTCTTTGTTCCAATCATGAAGAAGGCAGCTGCCATATTATTCATTGAATAGAAGCTGAAATCTTCTGCTCCCATAGACATTGGAAGAAACTGAACATTAGATTTCCCAACCACAGATTCTCCAACTATTTTAGCATGTTCATACATTGATTCATCATTGACAGTTGCAGGGTAAGGTCTCAGTTTTTCTTCCATGAAATCTATGGTAGCACTACATTGATGCACCATTGCTTGAGTCTCAATAACCTGTAAACATATCAAAAACACATCAAATATTTTATATTTGAAGAACAAATTTTACCAAATGCTTTAGTTAACTTCATATTGATACCTGTTTGATCCTCTGCTGCAGATATGTCAAGCCTTGAGTTGTCATGCTCCGAAAAGTGCCTCCAAAGGTTACTGTCTCTGGGATAACATTTGCTGCTTCACCGGCTTTAACGAACCCAATTGAGACAACCTGAAAATGGGGTGAAAAATGAATAACTCAAATGTCATAGGCACTTCATTCATCCATGATTTGCTTATCTTTTGTATCAACATATATATATATTTTTTTTGTCTCCCACCCGGTATCCAGAAAGCTCTGACTAATCTAGATTCAACCTGTGTCGCCCACCTGGGTTTGCTGGGTGAGTTTACAAACAGGGGGCGGCTGCGTACCCATTAGGTCTCTAACCTGAGACCTGTTAAGCTGGAACGAGCCGATTACCACTCGATCCAACCAGAGGTTGGTTTTGCATCCATATATTGACAAAACTATTTAATAACAAGTTTTCGTCAAAGAAAAAAAACTATTCAATAACAAGAAATTTTACCGTGGCCTGAAGTGGATCAGTCTCCCTAGAAACAATTTGTTGGAGTGCAAGGATAGCAAAAGATGTTGCAAGAATTGGATCAATAGCCGTATGAGGCAAAGCAGCATGCCCACCTTTCCCTTGAATTTTGGCTACAAATCTGGCCGAGCCAGCAAGGAATGGACCAGGTCTTGACCCAACAGTTCCAGTGGGCATTTCTGGTGCAACATGTAATCCAAAAATGGCTTGGACATTATCAACAGCACCCTCTTTGATCATGTGATAAGCACCTGCATGAGCTTCTTCCCCAGGTTGAAATACAAGCTTAACAGTGCCTTTCAATTCATTTTTTCTTTTCTGCAGTAACTTTGCTGCTCCAAGCAGCATTGTAACATGAACATCATGGCCACAAGCATGCATTTTTCCTTTGTTCTTGCTCTTATGCTTCCATTCTACTAATTCCTTCAAAATTCCGTTTCACCCAAAAAAATTAGACTGTTTCAATCCATCAAACCCAAAGTTTAATTAGGAAGTTCAATTCATCAACAAAAAAAGAAAAAAATGCTATAAACTTGAACAATTTAAGATGAAATTATTGCTAAGTATACTAATTAAATTGAACAATCAGGTTTCTTTTATTTTAATTTAATATATAAGATAAGATGAATTCAGAAATAAAGAGAAAGGAAAAGGCAAAAACCTGGATAGGAAGGGCATCCATGTCAGCTCTGAGGCCAAACCAGGGTTCGACCCCAGACCCAACAGAGGCAACGATCCCTGTCTTGGCAAGAGGCCATTTGTATTCGATGCCCAGTGAGTCCAACTCTGATCGAATGAGTTGACTCGTCTCATGTTCTTCAAAAGCCAACTCTGGGTTTTCATGGATTTTTCTCCTAACCCTCTTCAACCAATCAAAGAACTCTGGTTCCTTGGCTGAGTTCAACAGGGAGCTTGTCAGCGAGTTCAGGTCAAATCTGGAATGGTGATTTTCTGGGTCCCCATTGGAACAGAATGCAAGCGTGGAAATGATGGTTAACAGACAAAGCCACTTCATGGGATCTTGGAAACAGAACCAGGCTGTTGGGGTTTTGAGATACTTGTTTCTGAATCGTTGACTTTATCTTCCAAATTTAGAAGCCTGCTCTTTTTTGTCTTTAATCATTCCACGCAAGTTTTATTGTGGTAGTGGACAGATTCCAGCGACCAAGAATGGACCAATCAGATTTGTGTAGGCTTTTCTTTTACCTTAACAATATTGGGCCTTTGGCAAGAACAATTTTGGGCCTAATTTGGACTTCCTTAACAAACATTCCAAGTTCAGAGACCCACATGTTAACAAATCTGATTTTGGATTTCTCTCTTTATTTACAAAAAATCTTTATTTAGGGAGGCAGCCCAGGTGTTTTCTCTTTCTCCGAGTTTAAGTAGCGCTTGGTCAAACTTTGAAATGGAATCATCTACTTGAGGGTGTTTATTTATTGAATATATACGTCTCAAGACGGCATGAGGATGATTATGCTTCGGCTGGTGGGTTAATCCGAAATACAGCTAGAAAATGAGTTACGGGCTTCGTGTTCAATATTGGATTGTGGAGTTGGATGCATCAGTTGTTGTTCATTTTCTCAAAGGTATTTTGGTGGATTCCCATCCTAGTTACACCTTGGTTCGAGATTGTTTGGAGTTAATCAAAGGAGACTGAATTTCAGAGATTCGACATATGTATCGGGAAGGCAACCGATGCGCGGATCGTTTGGCGAGTTTGGCTCATGACACTGCGCATGGGGTTACTATTTGTGATGTTCCCCCACATCAGATTCTCGACTTATTGGAGGAAGACAGGCTTGGCACTGACACGCTAATACCTTAGTCACTTTTATTTAGTTTCTATTTCTTATAAAGAAAAAAAAATCTAATAAATTATGGTTTGGATTATATGGGTTACAACAATTGGTATTTCGGAGCATGGCATAAACTTTTATCTCCGGAAGCACATGGGTTAGAAAGGTTTTAACATTTAACACATTTTCGATGTGAAATTGATTAGTCTAAAACCAATAATACCCTTAGTTAAAAATTATAATTGTGATTGAACAAGTGATAATGAAAAGACAATTCAATTGGAGAAGAAAATGTAATATAAATAATATTGTGGTTGACCAACAAGTGGTTTGACACTTGTTCCTCTTAAATAAGGTCTCGGGTTCGAGTCTTGTGAATGGAGAAAACCATTGTTAGGAGAGCTTTACCTCATAGTGGGCCAATCCGACTCGAATAAGGTAAACTTGTAAATAAAAAAAATGGTTGACATTAAAATATAAGTTCCACATGTCATTGACCTTAAAATTAATCAATGTAGAAACTGCAAAAGAAACCAATTGGCTTCAATTAGCTTTACAAAAATTAGACATATATATAAATACAAATATGTTATAAAACTAATGAAGAACACCAAGAACAATAGAGAGAAAAGAGAGAGAATTTCTATTATTCCAAAGAGAAGTGAATACAGAAATCTGAGATGTGTGTTGTATGTAAAATAGCTTAGGGGACTCCCTTTAATAGTGGAGTAAATCCTCTGTACATTTAATGCTAATCTACTTGACTTGCAAGCAAAGTAATATCCAACGGTGGATGATGCTCTAGGGAATCTTCTAGATAATCTCCTTGTAATCTTCATTGATTCTCTCATTAATGTTTGATTCTCTCTTAAACCCAAATGGGCTTAATATAGTTGGGTTTAGTGTGGTGTGGAGTCCATAATTCCATAACACTCCCCCTGGACATAACACCACTATAACAACCCGTTTGGACATGAAGCTAGTGCCTCGTTAAAAACTTTAAGCTAGAAAACCCAATGGGACAAAACCAATCATAAGGAAAAAAGAGTGCAACATATCAAGTCCATTCAATTTGTCTTCTGGACAAATATTACATCTTTATTGCCTCATTAAAAACCTTGTGTTGGAAAACCCAGTGGGACAAAACCGAACAGAAGGGAAAAAGAGTGCTAGAGCAATTTAAGTCCATGTAAATGTCTTCAGGACAATTACATCTAAATGTACTATTTGTTGCCTCATTAAAAACCTTAAATCGGAAAACCCTATGGGACAAAACCGATCATAAGGGAAAAAGAGTGCAACGCACTTTAAACTCATAATCGCTCCCCCTGAATTAAAACAAACAACCATTTCTGGGGTATCTAAACATTTCCACTTATGGGGAATTCAATCTTGCATCTTAGTAGCTCGCCATATACCAATGCCATAAAATGATTTCTCAAATGTTGATGCTGGCAACAATTTTGGTAATAGATGTGCAAGATTGTTAATGGAGCGAATTTGTTTAACATCAACTTGTCGACTTTCTTGGAGTTTATGAGTATAATATTTTGGCGAGACAGTCTTGGTCTAATCACCTTAATATATTCTCTCTTAACTTGTGGAATACAAGTAACATTATCATCATACATTATCATGGGAGAGTCTATAACCGGTTTCAATACACAATTCCCTTGAATATGTGCTATAACAAAATCATAACCAAACACACTCTCTTCCGGCCTCATAGAGGGAGATAATCTTAGAATGGTTGGAAGATATAGCTACTAGCTTTTGCTTAGTAGAATGCCAAGAAATTGTTGTATCGTTATAGCAAAACCTGTAACCGGTTTGAGAGCGAGCTTTATGCGGACCAGACTGATACTTCGCATTAGCAAATCCTACTAAACCAAGATTAGTAGTTTTCTTAAAATAACCCCAAAACTATGGTACAACAGAGATGACATAAAATATGCTTAACAATATCTCCGAGTTGGCTAATAATTGAAATATGCCAACAAATTTATCGCAAATGCGATTTTAGGTCACATGTATTGTGTCAAATACATAAATCCCTCGATAGCATTGAGGTATGGCACTTCAGGACCAAACATATCCTCATCGGTTTATTTAGGACGAAATTAGTCCATTTGGGGATCAAGGGACCTTACAACCATAGGGGTGCTCAAAACATACATTTGCTTTGTGCTCAAGCTCTAGACCAAGTCATAATTTGGTTTTACCCAAATCCTCAAACTCCTTTTTCAAATAGTTAGCAGTTTGGGACAACTCTTCAGGAGTTCCAATCAAATTTATATCGTCAACATAAACTGCTACTATAGCAAATCCAGTTTACGATTTCTTAATAAACACAAATGGGTAGATGATATCTTTTTATACTATTCCTTAATCAAGTACATGCTTTAACGTTGATACCACATGTGGCTGGATTGCTTCAACCCATATAAAGATCTTTTGCAACTTTTGAGAATAAGTTGCGGGGAGTGTATGCTTCAGGCATTTTAAATCCCTCTTAGAATATAAATAACAGAATGTATGCTTCAGGCATATTATTTCCCTTAAACCATAAGTATGTCATCACAATGTTCATATAACATGTTTCCAACTCTATAAGGAAATGAATTGTTATTCATCACAAGTGAATACATTACAATCGGCCCCAGTTCTCTAAGTGATCCCTTGGGCAACAGGTCAGGTGTTATACCTCACGACCTTATTTTCCTCATTTCATTTCCAAACAAATACCCATTTGAATCCATGGATTTGAGTCCAAAGACATCATTCTTTGGCAAGGGAAGTCAATTCAACCTTGATTGCTTCCTCTCATATAGGCCAATCTTGCCTTTGATGACATATGGTTATAAACTGAGATTTATTATCGTCGATTAAATTTCATGTGCAATTTAGAGAGCGAACGCATCATCGATGATTATCTCACTATAATAAAAATCTAGTATTCTTAGGGTCAGTGATCTTTTCATGGGTTTATGCCACTACAGGGGCAATATGCTCATGAATTGTGCCTCTTCAGGGGCAATATTATTCAGTATTTTGCTCTCTTTATTTTCTGCCATATCAGGGCAACTTCATTTCCTCGATAAAGACCAATGTGCTCTTCTGGAGTATATTCTAAATTTCTCCCCCTTCTTTTTCGAGGAGCTATATCTTTTGATCCCATCAGTTTTCCATGCTTCAGGCATGGTCACTTTGATCCATCTTGTTATTCAGGAACATCTATCTTAGCTGGAACATTCGCAACTTAAAATTAGCAGTATGATAAAATACATTGGGCAATTGATTGCAATAACTTGCAAATGGATCAAATTTTGCACCTTTCATTTTCATGTATTATTGGGTCGTAATGAGACAATCGTTTTTCTATGAGAAAACTTCCGGTTTTCATGCTATCAATCTTTGGAAGCCTTTGGTTTCCCAAGTAATGGGAATACAGTCTCATGATAATCCGCGAATCTTGCGGTAAATAAATCACTCGTCAATGGTTCAAATAACCTAATAATGGACGATGAATCATACCCAACATAAATGCCCATACGTCGTTGGGGACCCATTTTAATCATTTGCGGTGGTGCTACAGGCACTTGAATAGCGCAAATAAGGGTGCAAACATGTGATATGTCCGGCTCATGGCCTAGGACTAATTGAAGGGAGGAAATTCTATGACTGAAAGGGCATTGTTTTTCAATGGCGTGGAGCTTTACACGCATATATAATTTCTCCTTCAGGGAGACCAAATAAATATCAACTAAATGTTGATTCGTACGACTAGTACGAGCCCTGTGTTCAGTCATTCCATAGGATTCTGGCCATTTAAGATTCATAGAACATTATCTATATATAAACTTTCATTCTCATGAGAATAATATGTATATGCTCAAAGCCTCAACATGAGCATAATAAGCATGGTCATGACCTCTATAATGGCCCATAATAATTTCCAATATGCTCATGGCCTTTGCTATGCCTCATGATCACTAGCCTCTACAACGGCCCATAATGATGGCTTTTATAATAGCCCACAAAAAATTACGCACGTAATTAGCATCTCACTTTTCATTACTAGTAAGGCCTTACGGAGATGCATCTCAAGATCAAGATAAAAGTCATTGACATTCACCATAATCTATAAAATAGATGATTCCGGAATCAATGTTATTATGACAACTGCAGGTGTCAAAACTCTATCAGTAATTGGCAATAATTTTGTACTTGAGAGAATGTGTTTTCCTTGTGAATAATATCCACAAATGTAACCCTTGGAGAACAAGACTATTGTGTCTTTCAAAACGTGTCTCCTTATATTCTTGCTGATTTTTTGTATCATCATCGCGCCTGAATGACCAAGGCAATCATGCCAAAGTCTAAACGCATTAGGGTTCAATTTTCAAGGCATAATAGTAACTCTTTTGGGGAAAAACATTCAACCCAGTAATATAGGCTTCTAGCCTTTCATAGATGGTCTTCTAGCCCATCTTAAAGTGATACTTTAGAATATCTTTATTTATTTCAATTGTTGTCTCAAGATTTTACCCATTACGGTGTACAACTGAGCAACTTCCTTATTGATTTACTTTTTAATATTGCATCTTCAGGATGCAAAACAGTGCCATAAAACAACTATGTATGGCATATGACATATGCAAAGCCATCTATTATATTGGCAACACCAGATATGGTATTGACATTTGCTTGCACAATGTCACATTTGAGAAAAAGTCTTTGCTACGTAAAATGGTATGTATCGTAGCACTATCAAGCAAACATGCATTTTCCTTTTTCTCAATATTTCTCATTTGCACTTATGTTGACAACTTCAGGTGTCAACTGAATATTTTATTGACAAGATGATTGTCTCAAATATAGAGTAAACAAGCGTGCTAAAAATTACACCAGGTAAATTCCCAGGAAAGATGGATGAGCCACAAACGGTGTCACTTAAAATCCAACTCCTTAGACAGAATTTGCCTAGACATGTAATTAAAGCACAATGACAACTTCAGGTGTCAATAACAAATTAAAAGTGCATATGACAACTTCTTGTGTCAATTTGAAAGGTAAAATCATGACAACTTCTGGTGTCAATTGTAGGATCACGACAACTTCTGGTGTCAATTATAGGATAATGACATCTTCTGGTGTCAATTGCAAGATCATGACATCTTCTGGTGTCAATTGCAAGATCATGACAACTTCTGGTGTCAATTGCAAGATCATGACATCTTCTGGTGTCAATTGCAAGATCATGACATCTTCTGGTGACATCTTCTGGTGTCAATTGCAAGATCATGACAACTTTTGGTGTCATTTGTAAGATCATGACAACTTCTGGTGTCAATTGTAAGACCATTGACAACTTCTCGTCTCAATTGTAAGATCATGACAACTTATGGTGTCAAATGAATAAAACTATGACATCTTCTGGTGTCAATTGCAAGATCATGACAACTTATGGTGTCAATTGCAAAATCATTGACAACTTCTGGTGTCAATTGTAAGACCATTGACAACTTCTCGTCTCAATTGCAAGATTATGACAACTTCTCGTGTCAATTGCAAAATCATGACAACTTCTCGTGTCAATTGCAAGATTATGACAACTTCTGGTTTCAATGGAGATTTATGATGACAAATTCTGGTGTCATTTGAAGACTTTGAATAGTCCATGGTACCCACACTCTTATTTAGAGAGTTTAGAAATATGTCAATGATTGACTATTCGGCAATGAGCAGTGCTCGAATCCTCACCAAACCAAAGAGGTAGTATATCTGCGACAAAAATTTAGCATATTTGTCTCCACAGGAGCTTAACACTTTATTAGTTAGTAATAAAAATTTCATGCCACAAATCTCTAATAATGAATGATATAACATAAACATATAATTAGAGATATAATTAGAAAATTTTGACCTTATTTTTGAATAGAGGGCACTGAAAAACCTTAGGAACCGGTTTAATAACGTTAGGAACCGAATCAAAATCAACCGAACCGGTAAGATCAATGTTCTGGTCTGAACTGAGTCACTGATCGAACCGACTGCATTGACTTGTGCAGAAAACAGCGCAGCGTGTGAGAAACTTTGACCGGGAGGTGAGGGCACGTACAATCTCCGATTCAGGTGATTTTGGTGGCGTTGGAAAACTATCGATGAGCAGAATCCGGTGATAAGGGAGGTGAGAAAAATTAACGATCTAAACATTTCAGATCTCGGGTCAACTCTAAAATCTTTGACCAGAAGGTGTGATCTTATACGATGTCGGAATAGGCTGAATTTTTGATATGTTACTCTCTACGATATTCCGAATCTAATGGTGTGGGAGGTGAGAAAAAAATTATGATAGAAAAAGGGACAAAATTTTTCAGAGATTTCTCGTGTTGATAACGTGTTATAAAACTAATGAAGAACACCAAGAAGAATAAAGAAAAAAAGGGAGAATTTCTATTATTTTAGAGAGAAGTGAATACAGAAATCTGAGATGTGTGTTGTATGTAAAATAGCTTAGGGGACTCCTTTTATATAGTGGAGTAAATCCCCTGTACATTTAATGCTAATATACTTGACTTGCAAGTAAAGTAATATCCAACAGTGGATGATGCTACAGAGAACGTTCCAGGTAAGCTCCTTGTAATCTTCCTTAATTCTCTCATTAATATTTGATTCTCTCTTAAAACCAAATGGGCTTAATATAGTTGAACTTAGTGTGGTGTGAAGTCCATAATTCCATAACATGTTAAAAAGAAAAAATTGACGTATGGAATAGAGCGACTTTAATTTAAAAATGATAGTGGGTTAATATAACAATGTCAATTTTGTATTGGTTCTTGGTGTTAAGTAATTATCAAGACTATATTTTTTTAGTAGTAGATTCATTCAATCAAAGAGCCGGATTACAAATACCGAGGGTGTTTAAAGTCCCGTACAACACATATCTAGCAAACATACACGTGCACGCGTACATATTACAATCAAATTTAGCAAATATATTACAATCAAATTTAGCTAAACTATGAACACAAATATTAGCTTTTCTTTTCGTGTGAACAAAGCGAACACCATCAAAATTTTTGGCTAACTCCCGGATCTCCATAATTAAGCAAGCTCCTTTCCATAACATTGGTTCTTGTTGATTTCCATGATAGTAATAAAACATAAACTAACAAAGTAGCACAAAACCCACACACTTAGAATATAGTGGGAATTGAATCTGAAATCTCATGGTTTAGATGTTATATTAGACTATCATTAGACAATGTGGTTTTCTACTATTGTGGATTTGTGGTGGCTGTTGTTGTTTGTGGTGGCTGTTGTTGTTGTTGTTGTTTGGCTTTCGCTTTTGTTGGGTGGTATGCTGGTCTAAAGTGATGGCTGCTGTTTTCATTACTCTCATTGTATATTGTTTTTGTTTCTAGCTACTCTTCATCTTGTAAATAGAGGTGATTCCTTTGGGTTTTGGTAAACCTGTCTTAGTAAAATTATTTGCATTTTAAAAAAAAATCACTTGAATCAACTGAATAATAAATATTCCCTTAATCCCGAAATATCCGTCCACTTTTATAAGAATTTTCTTATTCCATCTTATTGGTCTATTTATAAAATCAACACAATAATTTTTTCCTCCTAATTTACCTTAAGAAATAATTAATGAAAGAAGGATATATAATTTATTTTAAAGACTAAAATTATTTAATTAAGGAACCTTTTTTTTTGCTACATATTAAGGAATCTTTTGACAATGCTGGGTTTAGGGCTTAACCTTTTAATTTGATCAAATTCTGAACATTAATGTTTCAATTTTGGTTCAAATCAAGACTCGACGTAATTGACCATTGAAAATTGAAAATTGAAAAATTGACTCGTGAGTGTGACATTGAAAAATGAAAACATGCACTAAACTCTTATTTGAGTTAAAATTGAAACCTTAGGTTCTAATTTAGTCAAATTGAAAGGTTGAGAATTATTTTTTCAAATATTACAACTTTATTTAAGCATTTAACCATTTTAAAAAGTAAAAAGTCAAATGAACAAATAATTTGAGAGAGAGGAAATAAGGTATACCTGTTTACTATATAAAACTTTCAAACAACACAGTACAAGAGAAGAAAAAGAAAAAGATACTTTGAACGGCATTGAGATGCCCGTTCCCATATGCTTTTTGTCGTCACTTTAACAGTCTACACTCAAAATTGAAAAATGTCTTTGATTCCTTTCCGGCCAAAGACGAAAAATTAAAAGAACCAAAAACGTCTCCTTCGTCATTTTCTTTCACCCCACCTTCTTACGATCACGATAGATCCAAAGCACGGCCAAATGATTAATTTAATGGAACTCCAACTAATTAATATAATTACATTTTAATATGCTTTTTCCTTAATTAGATTCCCCCACTCCAGCTTATTATGCTTAACCAAAAGCATGGTGAGATCTATTAATTTCTTTTTTAATATAGAAAGTTTATCATTTAGAATTCAATACAACTTGATTTTAATTTTTTTTTTTTACATAAAAGTTTAAATGAGGGGAAATTGTCACAATCCATGGTCAGGAGATGACACAGGTCTCAGAGAGAATTTACAGTGGTATTTACAGATTACCCATCATCGAGTACCATTGATAAAACTCAAACCGCAAACCTTTCAATCAATTAGAAGTTTGAAGTCTTACCAACTCAACCAACCTCAATTGTCGACTCGATTTGAACTTTAATCAATCAATGTTGTTCACATATTTTTCTCTTTTGAAATATCTTGCTAATTAATATAATATCTTCTAATTTCTCCAAAGTAAAAATAAAAAAAATATGTTATTATATGCTTAATATAATATTTGTCTATCTGTATAATTAGGATGCAAATTGGGTAGACGATGTTTTCTTATCTATGTGTGTGCATATCTATTCATTCCACATGTTATACCGGTCAAAAATACTCAACTATTTATATATACCGAATTGAATTGCTCAACTTTAAAGCAGAGCTGTGAACCTTTACACTAAAATTTGAGGTCTCTCATTTTTCATTTCTGTGATCTAACAGAAAACAAACCATGGCAGCTCCATCTTTAATCTCGGCAGTCGCAAGAAGGTGAGTAAATGCAGCAAGCAATTCTCTTAATCTTGTTTTCACTCTTTTGATAATCTCTCTCTTCTATTTTTTTTTTCTTTCTTTTATATTGTTTTCGCATGGAATATGATCGATGTTCGAGTAATTAAAGCAACTCTTCTCCTCTTGTCTAAAAGATTCTTTCACTATATATATGGGCTTAGATTGGATATATATATATATAGAATTATTAGAGATTTTCAGTAGTTTTGCAGCTGATTAAATGTCATATGCTTCATGATCAAAGCATAGTATTTATTATTATTGATTTTTTTTGGCACTCTAATTGAAATAGGGAGCTCAGTCTCCACTCTCCAGCTTTGATATGAAGGGAGTCGGGGTAAAGATCGAAAATTAGGTTTAATTGTGCTGCTAGGTTCATCGAGTTCTCTCCGTTCATAAGATAAACCAGGAAAAATAATATTCCCCTCCGTCCTAAAAATATAGATCCATTTTGACTAGACACACACTTTTAGGAAGTTGGGGTTAAATGTAAATATTTTGGTAATTTATAAAAATATCCCTAAAGTTCTATTGGAATAAGCAAAAGTTAATATTGTTAAATATAGTAAAGTAAGTTTAATTTTTTTTTGAATTTAAGTAAGTTTAATTTTTTGTTTGACTTTTGAGATGAGACTTTATTTTGGGAAAAGTAAAAGTAAGTAAATGAACCTATATTTTTTGAAGGATGGGAGTCATATTAAACCTACTATTAATTTTATAAGCAAAGTTTTCATTGAGTGCCACATGGCATTAGATTTTTTTGACAAGTGTCAATAGTTAATTTTCTAATGTTTTGTTTATTATATTTGTATTCATTTAGTTTGGAAAAATCAAAAGACATTCATCCCCTTTCCTATATAAAATAAATTATCAAATAATTATAAATTAATTATAAATTTGTTATGAATATACATGTATATTGTGGATGTCCATGAATCTAAAATTAAAGCATGGATAAGATTAATAACTTGGTTCATTCATACATATATACCTATGTACTAAGTTCATCCTCTTATATTTATGGTGATGTATCTATGTGACTATAAATACACCACTTACTTTGTTATGGAATAGGATGAATAAGAACAATTTCTCCCCTTTTTCATATTTTCTTCTTCTCCATATTCTATTGTCTCTCTATTCTCTTGTCTTTTCCATACTTCAATTTTCTATTCTCTTCGTTTGTTTTGTTATCATTTCACAACAAAATTTCATTTCTTAACTGAAATTTTCTTAAAAGAATTTATAAAATAAAACAGCCACTCGCGAAGCGGGGCCGGGAAATTCTAGTATAGATTATATATGAGTCCATTTGGAAGTTTCTATAAAAAATAAAAAGGTGGAAAGTCTTTCTATAGAAAATTTAGAACTAGAAAATTTTTTCTTAAAAAAATACTTTAGCATGTTTGTTTAACCTCTAAAGTTTAAATTAAATTCCTAAGAAAGTAAAGTTAAATTTATTAAAATACCCTTTGATGAAAATTTTAAATTTAAAAACAAGATCCTTTTAAGTAATTTTGTCTTAAATTTACTTTCATGAGAAAAGTGAGAAAATGTTTTAACACCTCCCTGGTGTTAAAGCGCTTTCTCATTTTGGAGAGAAATTATTTGGGTCAGTTAAACTTTCTTACGTACCCTAAATTTTCTCTAAAAAAAAACAACCAAATATGCTAAAGTTATCTCCTACCCTATACTTAGAAAGTGATTAAATTACATCAAAACAAACGGACTCATAGAGTATAATTAACATATAGACATAATCAACTTTTAATTATTGTTATCCTAAGAGGAGGAAAAATATATTTGAACTCCGATGACCCAATTTGCAATTAAGTTTACATGACCCAATTTGCCAATTGAGTTTACATTGGATTTGTATAGCCGGCAAGTAATATACTCCCTCAGTTCCTAATTAGATGTCCACTATTGGTCAACTAACACTAAACTTTGACCATTGTTTATAAAAGAATATGTAAAATTTAATTTTAAAAAAATATGTGCTAAAAAGTTTGTAAATCAAAGTTTATAAGTATTATTTTTAAAAATTATTTTGCTTTATATATTTTTTTATAAACAATAGTCAAAATTTAGCTTTGTTGACCAAGATTGGACATCTAATTGGGGATGAAGGGAGTAGTATATAGGTATAAAGATGAGATGGTGCTTTAGGAGTTTTTTTTTTTTTTAAAAAAGCAATTTTTCTGTTCTAACAGCATTCTTGTAAAATTTGGCTAGAGTATTGGTTAATTATTAATCCTATTGTGGCAATAATTTGCTGGTTTAACTATAATTATTGGTTTTTCCAAAGAAAAAAAAGAAAAAAACTCTAATTGGTAGACTTTCCCATAAATCAATATAGAAATTAATCAATTTTGACTTTTTGTAAATTGTGACAAATACAATTACTAGGTGATTGATGTGACATTTTTTTGGTGAAAATTGATGTGACATTTTGAAACCATGATATATATTGAATTATTGATGATCAACCAAAACTTCTATTATTTCCTTAATTATATTTATTTATATGTATGAAACCCAATATAAACATTCATCATTTTAATCTAATTCAACCACATATTCATAAAATTGTAGGCTGGAAGGGAAGGTAGCTCTAATCACAGGAGGAGCTAGTGGAATTGGGGAATGCACCGCTAAAGTATTTGCACATCATGGAGCCAAAATTGTGATTGCCGATATCCAAGATGAATTGGGCAATTCAGTTTGTGAAACCATAGGCCCTTCAAACTGTTCCTACGTTCATTGCGACGTCACCAATGAAGACCACCTCAAAAATACCGTCGACAAAGCCGTCGCTACTTATGGGAAACTAGACATCATGTTCAACAATGCGGGCATAGTTGATGCAAACAAGGCACGCATTATCGACAACGAAAAGTCAGATTTCGAACGTGTTCTTAGTGTAAATGTCACCGGCGTTTTCCTAGGTATGAAGCACGCAGCTCGAGTCATGGTTCCGGCTCGAAGTGGCTGCATAATCTCAACCGCTAGCGTTAGCTCCACGGTTGGTGCTGCCGCTTCCCATGCTTATTGTGCTTCCAAACATGCTGTCTTGGGGCTGACGAAAAATGCCGCTGTTGAGCTCGGGCAATTTGGGATTAGAGTTAATTGCTTGTCGCCTTACGCTCTTGCGACGCCTTTAGCGACATCTTTTGTCGGTGTTAATGATGAGGAGCTTGAGAAAGCAATGGGGATGTTAGCTAATCTTAAGGGTGTGACTCTTAAGGCAGAAGATATTGCAAATGCAGCTCTTTATCTAGCAAGTGAGGAAGCAAGATATGTTAGTGGGCACAATCTCTTGATAGATGGCGGCTTCACTGTTTATAATCCATCGTTCAGGATGTTCCAATACCCCGAAGACTCTTGAGTAGATAGTTGCCATATATGTAATTGGCAAATGCAAATTGTCTTGTTAAATGTGGTTTCTAATATTAAGTTGTATGTTAGTTGTTTAAGGATTTAAATTAGTATATCATCAAGTTTGTATACTGCAAGTACTACTAGCTATTAGTAGGGAAAAAAAAAGTACTACTAGATGATCAATAAAATTGTAATTTAGTTTCACTAAAAAAATTGTGTAATAATTAGTCTCCAATCTCCACTATATCTCAATTATTTACGTGACAAAGAAGAAAACAAATTTTTTTTAAAGTAAATTAAAAGATTATTTTCTTTTGTAAAAGTTATGGTTATAATTGCTAGCAGAAAACCTTTTTTGTTTTCATTTTTAAAATATCAAAAAAATCAAATGAAAATGCCATCTAAGTGGAAAATGGAAAATATTTTTATTTGATTTTGAATTTATCACTTCATTGTCATTTTCATTTTCTAAATCTATGATTATTTTCATTGACACATGTTATATGATTATTTGATTTCTTTGATAATTTTAGAATATGAAAACATAAATGGTTTTCTGCTACCAAACACAATCTAAAGTTAGTTTTTGTAAGACTTTGAAAAAAAAAAATGTTTTTGTAAGACCACAAAGGTCGGAAAAAGGCTATACAAGCGGACAAGACATATATGAACGTAAGATTCGTTGCATAATGGAAAGGTAACCTTTTAGCGTACTATTAATTTCATTTCGCTCAAGCCAAAATTCAAACTTGAAATTTTCAGAAAAATATCTCAAATTCTTGTTCCTAATTTCGTATATCACGTGGACGCAAATTGATAGGACAATATTACTAGAACAAGTAGAATCTGTTTCATATGTCTATATATATAGCTTTATTAGTCATCACATCAATGATCAATCGTTCATACATTCTAGTTTGATTTGTCCAATTTCATTTAGGTTGACTTGTCCTACAACATCCACACTCACGTCTTCCCCTTTCATATCACATGCTTAATTCAGATGTGCGTAGGGTTGTTTAAGAGCCGGGTTACCCGTTCAAACTCGTAAATTCATCTGATATTTATAGAGGGTTAGGACAAGAATTTTAACCCAATTGAATGGGTTTGGAAAAAAAAGTTAAACTCATTTATTAAATGGACTAGGTTTGGGTATGAGAGCAAAAGCCCAAATTACCCGACCTAATTCAGTAAATATTTACTTTTTAAAAGTAAAATTTATTTTTTGATGTATAAAACATAAATTATAATATATATATATATCTTACGTGACATATATATATATATATATATATATATCTTACTATCTTACTACTATATAAATCACGAACTCAAAAATTCTAATCGGGAAATTTCATAAATACCCTTAGTATTATAGTATAATAATTTTTAATAAATATTCTTTTGAAGTCATTTAACTTTTTTTAGATGATTAATTCAAATTTTTTTATTAATTATGTAAAGATATTGTAAATCCAATATTTAAAATTTTTAAATTATAGAAAGATATTAATAATTTACTTCTAATAATTATTTTTAGATTATAATATATTTAATTATAATATTATTATTTATAGTTATGAAACTTTTTATTTTAATTACGTAAAGATATTATAAATAAAAAATATAATTATAATAATTTACTCCCAATAATTATTTGGAATACTTTTTATTTATAAATTATATTTATTTAATTTAAATAAATTATGGGCATTAAGGAAAAAAATTATTTTAATACTTTACATGTTTAGAAAAATTGGTCTTATGCCGAGGTTGTCAAGATTAAAGTTTCCTATGTCAAGGAAAAAAAATTGCTAGTTTACATTCGTTTGGCAAGTTTCCAACGATTATAATTGAGTGATTTTCCAAAGCAGTGCTTCAATATTCTTTCTAAAAAATAAAAAAAATTGGTTTAATACTTTATATCATCTAACCAAATTTCAACAACATTGAACTTTAAGAATTTGTTTTTACGAGAATCTGCATCTTGTTTCAATTTAATTAGAAATTAATTTAGAAAAAATGAGAAATATGATATTAAAACCGTAAAAAACCCTCCAATAGTTTTATGAGTATTTTAACCAAAAAATGGAAGAGAAATCTTTCGTGTCAATTTTTGCAGAATTTTAGCCGAAATTGTATACTAACAAATCATCATGGTTTTTTGGCTGAAAACATGCTCCAAGTAGAACTGTCCATAGGCAGGTTTGGATGCGCATGATTTATGATGTTGGGATCGGGTGCGCATGATTTATGATGTTTATGGTTGTCCATACCCGACCCGTTCCGACTAAACGGGCCTTCATTTCTGTTCAAGCCCGTCTAAAAATAAAATGATTTGACCCCGTCCAGAAACCCGAAAATCTGCCATTTTGAGGATACAAAAATGAAGAAAACTAAATCAATATCTTTTGTTCCAGAAGATGAAACAAAGTTGGGCTATCCCAAAACTCATTATCAACAATTTTCATTTTGAGTGTAAAAAACAGACCCTTCCTTTCTCTACTTTTTGCAGAGGAAATTAACAACATAGTGGACCAACCAATGTATTTGACTCGACAACCATTTTTTATTTGGGAAATATAAATTAAGCAAAGCAGCATTGCAAGGAAACAAAAGCAACAGCCAAAAAGGAGCTATACTAAATGGGAAAAAAACTGATTAAAATGCATTGCTCACACAGGAGTAATATAAAACATTGATTAAGCAATCAAGTTCGAACAGATCAAAGTAGAGAGGCACCAAGCATTCGCCATAAAACTAGAAATCTCTGAATGGAAGACACCCGCAATAACGATCTTGCCCGACTTTGATTTTGGTTAACGATGAGGAATGAAATTAGAAATATGAAGAGAGTTTGAGCCTTTGAATGGGAGAGATTTGAGTGAAAAGTTAATTAGTTTTGAGAGAGGAGAGTTTGTGCGGCTAACCCTAAAAAATTGGGTTTTTCGATTGGGAGAGGATTCTCTCCACCACTACTAGGAAATCAGTGGAGATCTCCACTGATTATCTAACAGTTATAAATAAGCCACATCATCTCTTCTCTATAATATTTGACACTGCTTGTTTAATCCTCTTCACTTATATTTTCTTTGCTAACGTATATCTCGCACTCGCGCCAGTCATCTTCTTTTTAATTTAAATTAATACTACCTTCCAAAGATTTTGAATCCATCATTTGAGCAAGACAAAACCGCTCTCATATGAATTTTTTACTTGACCATTCTGACTAAGAACAAATACAGAACACTTTAGAACAAAATTATAAAAGAAAATGAAAAACCAACCTTCAGCCGAGCACATAACAAGTAACAACCCATTTAGAGAGAAATCCTAGTCAATGGAACTTGAGGGCATTTTGGATTTGCCAGGAATCCTTCGGTTCAAGTTGAAGAGCAAAATCAAGGACTTTCAAGTTGAAGAACCATTTAGCAATAGCTGATGAAAATAAAAATCATAATATTGAAAGCTTAATCACAGAATTTTGAAGATCCAAAATGGGGTTCGAATTACCACAAAGCATATTGATTTCAAACAACTTTCATCATTGTTTTGTAATTATTAATTCAATCCAAAACAGAGGTTGGTGCTGAAAATAATCTTCCACAATTAATACTTTTTTTTTCTGGACTTTTCCTTGAAGAAGCAGGGCCAATTATCCCCTGTTGCCATACAGGGATTGCTATTTCAAGTTTATGTTCGCCAGGGTTTGAACTTTCTCTTCTAAAAAACAAATTCCTTTGCTAATGATTAATAGTAAACGAACGAACCCTTTGAAAGAAAATGCTAGTCAATGAAACTTGAGGATATTTGGATTTTTCAAGGCCTCCAATTTTAAGTTGGAGAACAAAATTAAGGACTTGATAACAATGGAGAAAATAATGCAACTAAGTTAATGGTTTTGACAATTTTGTGGGTTTAAGGGGAACGAATTGGCCGGAAGTTTATTTGGAATTTGTTGATAAGTAAGGTTTTGCTATGGAAGAAGTGGGCAATGAAGGAATGAAGGAATTTAGTTGCTGCAGATTAACCTAGCTAGGGAAGAAGACAGAGCGCATAACAAGCAGAAAAAATTTAAAATAAATTACGAAAGTAAGTAAACGGCGTAGAGTTGTGAAGTTAACGTTCTTTGACAAGCAAATTTGTGGCTTACGTGGCTTATTTATAGCCGTTAGATAATCAGTGGAGATCTCCACTGATTTACTAGTAGTGGAGAGAATCCTCTCCTTTTCGATTTTGGAAAAGAGAGATTGGGGTTTTGTCTTTAATAAATCCCAAATTCAATATATATACACACACACATATATATATAAACAATTTCAATATTATATTTTATATATAATAACTGTCGGGCCGGGGCCTGGTCATTTTTAAATATGTCCAAGCTCGACACGTTTTTTAAACGGGCCTAAATATTTTGTCCAAGCCCGTTCAACGGACTTGAAATTCTTGTCTAAACCCTTTCAAATTTCGGGCGGGCCTACGGGTTTGGGTGGGTACTCCGGCCGTTGGACAGCTCTAGTTTCGGAGACCCGGCTCAATTTTGCATGATTTTTGACTTTGAGACTACTTGAAATATCTATATTCAACTAATCAAATCTCAGCCACATTGGATTTAAGGATTTGTTTTTTACGAGTATCTGAATCTAAGAATCTTGTTTCGATTTAATTAGAAATTAATTTGGAAAATATAGGATATTAGAAATGTCAAAAGCTCTTCAATCATTTTGGCGTTGAATTATATATATTTTTATGAGTATTTTAGCCAAAAATTGAGGAAATATCTTTCGGGCCAATTTTTACAAAATTTTAACAAAAATCGTGTAATAATCATCACAGTTTTTAGCTAAAAAAAGCGTTCTAAGCCACGGCTCAGTTTTGCAATATTTTTGGTGACAAAACTCCTTAAGATATCCATATTCATCTAATCAAATCTGAGCCACATTGTATTTAAGAATTTGTTTTTACAATCATCTGAAAATCTTGTTTCGATTTAATTAGAAATTAATTCAGAAAAATATGAAAATCAATATTAAAAGCGTGAAAAGTCTTTCAATAATTTTGGAGATAAATTATATATTTTATGAGTATTTTATCCAAAAATTGAGGAAAATTTTTCGGGTCATTTTTTTTTAAATTTTAGAGAAAATCGAGTACTCATCACGGTTTTTGGCCAAAAGCGTGTTTCGGGGCCCCGACTCAGTTTTTCATTATATTTGACGCCGAGACTCCTTGAAATATCTATATTCATGAAATAAAATCTTAGCCACGTTGCATTTAATGATTTGTTTTTACGAGTATCTGAATCTTATTTCGATTTAATTAGAAATTAGTTCAGAAATAAAATATGAACAACGATATTAAAAGCGTATAAAGCCGTTCAATTTTTTTTGTTGAATTATATATTTTTTATGAGTATTATGGCTAAAAATTGAGGAAATATCTTTCGGGTCAATTTTTGAAAAATTTTAGTTGAAATCATGTAATAATCATCACGGTTTTTGGCTAAAAACGCGTTCCGGAGGCCGGTTCAGTTTTGAATGATTTTTGGCACCGAGACTCCTCGAAATATCTATATTCATCAAAACAAATCTCAGCCATTGTTTTTACAAGCATCTGAATTAATTAGAAATTAATTTGGAAAAAAAATAGGGAAAACAATATTGAAAGCGTGAAAAGCCCTTCAATTTTTGTGGCGTTGAATTATATATTTTCTATGAGTATTATGGCTAAAAATTGAGGAAAAACATTTCGAGTCAATTTTTACAAAATATTAGTCGAAATCGTGTAACACCATGTTTTTTTTTGTTTAAAAACGCGTTCCTGGGCTCCAGTTAGTTTTGCATGATTTTTGGCGCTAAGACTCCTTGAGATATCAATATTCATCTAATCAAATCTCGGCTACATAGGATTTGTTTTTACGAGTATCTAAAATTTGTTTCGATTTAATTAGAAATTAATTCAGAAAAAATGTGAAAAACGATATGAAAAGCGTGAAAAGTCCTCCAATCTTGTCGGTGTTAAATTATATATATTTCATGACTATTTTAGCCAAAAATTGAGGAAAAATTTTCTAATCATTTTTTGGAAAAATTTTAGTCGAAATCGTTATGTGTTAACCATCACGATTTTTTTTTTGCTAAAAACGCGTTTCGGGGTCTGGTTCAGTTTTGAATGATTTGGGCAATCAAATCTCAACCACATTGCATTTAAGGATTTTTTTTTACGAGCATCTGAATCTTGTTTCGATTTAATTAAAAATTAATTCAGAAAAATATGAAAAACAATAATAAAGCATGAAAAGTCCTCCAATCTTTTTGGAATTGAATTACATATATTTTATGAGTATTTTAGTCAAAAATTGAGGAGATTTTTCTGGTCAATTTTTGCAAAATATTAGCCGAAATCGTGTTCGTTAGTTGAAATCACCGGGGGGGGGGGGGGCTGGGCTTTGCTAAAAAAACTTGTTTTGGGGCCCCGATTCAGTGTTGCATGATTTTTGGCGCCGAGACTCCTTAAAATATCTATATTCATCTAACCAAATCTCAGGCACATTGGATTTAAGGATTTGTAAAACAAACATATAAATCATGTTTCGATTTAATTAGAAATTAATTCAGAAAATAATATGAAAAATGATATTAGAAGCATGAAAAAGCCCTCCAATTTTTTTGGTATTTAATTATATAATTTTTATGAGTATTGTGGCCAAGAATTGAGGAGATAACTTTGGAGTCAATTTTTGTAAAATTGTAGCCGAAATCGTGTAATATCATCATGGTTTTTTTTTAATAAAACAACGTTCCGGGGCTCCGACTAAGTTTTACATGATTTTTGCCGCCAAGACTGTTTGAGATATCCATATTCATCTAATAACATTTCAGCTACATTGGATGTAAGAATTTGATTTTACGAGCATCTGAATCTTGTTCTGATTCAATTAGAAATTAATTCAGAAAAATATGAAAAATAATATTAAAAGAGTGAAAAGTCCTCCAATATTTTTGGCATTAAATTATATATATTTTATGAGTATTTTAGCAAAAAATTGACGGAAAAATTTTTCAGGTCATTTTTTGCAAAATTTTAACCGAAATCGTGTACCATCATGATTTTTGGCTAAAAACGCGTTCCGGTGCCCGGTTCAGTTTTAAATGATTTTTGTCACCGAAACTCCTTGAAATATCTATATTCATTTAACCAAATCCCAGCCATAGTTTTTACAAGCATTTGAATCATGTTTCGTTTTAATTAAAAATTAATTTAGAAAAAATAGGAAAAACGATATTAGAAGCGTGAAAAACCCTTCAAATTTTTGACGAAAATATTTGTAAAATATTTTGGGTCAATTTTTGTAAAATATTAGCTGAAATCATGTAACATTATTATTTTTTTTTGGCTAAAAACGCGTTACGGGGACACGGGTCAGTTGTGCATGATTTTTGGCGCCAAGAGCCCTTTAAATATCTATATTGCTAACCAAATCTCAGCCACATTGGATTTAAGATTTTTTTTATTTGCATCTAAATCTTGTTTCGATTTAATTAGAAATTTATTTGGAAAAGTAGGAAAAACGATAATAGAAGCGTAAAAAACCCTTCTATATTTTTGGTGTTAAATTTAAAACATTTTTTTATGAGTATTTTAGCCAAAAATAGAGGAAATATCTTTCCGGTCATTTTTTGCAAAATTTTAACCGAAATCGTGTAATAATCATCATGGTTTTTGACTAAAAACGAGTTCAAGGACCCCGGGTCAGTTTTGCATGACTTTTGGTGCTAAGACTCCTTGAGATATCCATATTCATTTAATCAAATTTCACCACATTGCATTTAAGGATTTGTTTTTACGAGCATCTGAATTTTGTTTCGATTTAATTAGAAATTAATTCAAAAAAAATATGAAAAACGATATGAAAAGCGTGAAAAGTTCTCCAATATTTTTTGAGTTAGATTATATATTTCAGGAGTATTTTAGCCAAAAATTGCGGAAAAATTTTTCTGGTCATTTTGTTTTGCAAAATTTTAGTCGAAATCGTATACTAACCATCACGGCTTTTTTTTTGCTAAAACCGCGTTTCGGGGCCTGGCTCAGTTTTGCATGATTTTTGGCGTCGTGACTCCTTAAAATATCTATATTCATCTAATCAAATCTCAGCCACATTGCAGTAAGGATTTTTTTTACGAGCATCTAAATCATGTTTCGATTTAATTTTTAATTAAATCAGAAAAATATGAAAAACGATATTAAAGGCGTGAAAAGTCTTCCAATCTTTTTGGAGTTGAATTATATATATATATATATATATATATATTCTATGAGTATTTTAGACAAAAGTTGAGGAAAAATCACTAGTTTTTTTGTTGTTAAAAACGCGTTTCGGGATCCCGCTTTAGTCTTGCATGATTTCTGGCGCCAAGACTCCTTGAAAGATCTATATTCATCTAACTAGCCACATTGAATTTAAGGATTTGTAAAACAAGCATGTGAATCGTGTTTCGATTTAATTAGAGATTAATTCGGAAAATAATACGAAAAACGATATTAGAAGCATGAAAAGCCCTTCAATCTTTTTGGCATTGAATTATATAATTTTTATGATTATTGTAGCTAAAAATTGAGGAAATAACTTTCGAGTCGATTTTTACAAAATTCTACGAAATCGTGTAATAATCATCACGATTTTTGGCTTAAAACGCGTTCCGCGGTCCCGGCTAAGTTTTGTATGATTTTTGGCGCCAAGACTCTTTGAGATATCCATACTCATCTAATAAATTATAAAATCTCAACTACATTGGATTTAAGAACTTGTTTTTACGAGCATTTGAATCTTGTTCCAATTTAATTAGAAATTAATTCTGAAAAATATGAAAAACGATATTAAAAGCGTGAAAATTCCTCCAATCTTTTTGGTGTTAAATTATCTGTATTTTATAAGTATTTTAGCCAAAAAATGACGAAAAATTTTTCGGAAATTTTTTGCAAAATTTTAGCCGAAATCGTATACTAACCTTCATGATTTTTGGCTAAAAAACGCGTTTTGGGGTCACGGCTCTATTTTGCATGATTTTTGGCGTTGAGACTCCTTGAAATATCTTTATTCATCTAATCAAATTTCGACCACATTGGATTTAAGGATTTGTTTTTATGTGCATTTCAATCTTGTTTCGATTTAATTAGAAATTAATTCAGAAAAAATATGAAAACCGATATTAATAACGTGAAAAGTGCTCCAATTTTTTTGGTGTTAAATTATATATATTTTGTAAGTATTTTTGACAAAAATTGTGGAAATTTTTCGGATCATTTTTACCATCATGGGTTTTTGCCTTGACTAAAGACGTGTTCCGGGTCCCCGGCTTAGGTTTGCATCATTTTTTACGCCGAGACTCCTTAAAATATCTATATTATCTAATCAAATGTTAGGCATATTCTATTTAACGATTTGTTTTTACGAGCATTTAATTTTTGTTTAGATTTAATTATAAATGAATTCAAAAAATATGAAACAAAAATTTGTTTAATTTATTCTCAATAATTTGTAAAATTTAGAGAAATTTAATCTTTTCAAAATTAACATTGACATTATATTGCATAATATGTAACTTAAAATATATTTCAATCAAAACTTCAACCCACGGAAAAACACGTGGCAAATTACTAGTATACACACACACGTGTGTATATATATATGCACACCAATGACACCATATTTTAAATAAGAAAAAGATGAATAATACATGTATAAGTTCTTATTATCAATAAGAGTAGTAGTATATATCATATTTTAGATTTTATAATTTTATTTATATAAATAATTAATTAATCTAGTTTACAATAATCATTAAAAAAAAAGTTAGACAAGCTTTTGACGGACCAATCCATGGTCCAAGTATTTTTTTTATTGGATGGATTTATTGATATACGTATATCAACCTCTTTATTCAATTCTATGAACGTCTAATTTTGAGTCGTCACGCTCACTTGTACGTAGCACTATTATATTTTTAGTTAACGACGACTACAGTGTATGTGGTATGTACTTACTAAAATTCAAGAATCCGCATGCTGTTTGCCATAATTGCAGCAATTTATTGAGCCACGAAATTGGGGTCATAAAGCTAGAATTTACAACACTGAACCCTCCATCCACCACAAGGTTGAGCCCACTCACATAATTAGCTTCGTCACTTGCCAAGTACAATGCCGCATTCGCCACATCTTCGGTCCTTAGAGCAAGGCCAATGAATGCGGTATAACCGCATTTTGGTGCAAAAAATGTCAAAAATTGGGTCCAAGGAATACGGCAGATTTGCCTTCCCAAGACACCTTATTTTGGCCGAGCAACAGTTCCGCGGCAGATATGCCGCGATACTGTTGCTCAACGCCAAACATACTTTTTTTTTATTCCTTTTAAACAAATTTAAAATTGCATCTATTTTGATTAATATTTACACTTACACTTTAAATCATTAGAAAAAAATTATATCATTGAAAGAATTAATTGTGACCTTTAAAACAAGACCAATATTGATTATAATTTTTTGAATTTTTTAATAATTATTTTTAAGACTTAATTTTAGGGTTAAAATTCAACAATTTAATAAAAAAATTAAATTTCATTGGCTTAAATTAAGATAAATTTACAACTTAGATATAGTTGAAATAAAATAAACAAGTTGATCGGCCCGCGCTGGCGCTACGGACGATTTTTTTTTTATAATCGTTATTTATCAGCATACATATATTAAAAGATTTTCGCCGTAAATTTAAAATGGAGACAGTGCTTTGACATGTTTATTGGGATTGTTCTATTTCTTTTTTTAAGGTATAAATTTTTCAAAAAATATTTTTTTTTCAAAAAATAATCGACAGGAAAAAAAAACAAATTCAATAAATGCAGCACTTGTGGAATTGACAAAGGGAGGGTGCAATTAATTAAATCTGATTCAAGAAATCTTGTAATTACCAAAAGGTAAGGGGAAAGAATGAAATAAAGGAATATGACATGCGGCTTTTTGACTTATTTGTCAATTGAGAAATTACCAAAAAGTTTAGTTATTTAATCCCCTCAAGAATCAAAAGTTAGGGCATTCAAGTAATTATCTGCCAAGTAGGTAAAGACGAAAAAGATTAGTTCTTTTATTAAGTCCACTACTCTATTCAAGTCCATTGAGAAATGACCAAAAAGATTACTCCCTCTGTCCCTAATTATAAGTCCTTTTTTGGTCAACCAAGCCAAACTTTGACTAATGTTTATAAAAAATATATAAAGTAATATAATTTTAAAAAATAACACTTATAAACTTTGAATTACAAACTTTTCAACACATATTTTTTTAAAATTAAATTTTATATATTTTTTTATAAATCATTGGTCAAAGTTTGATGTTGGTTGACCAAAAAGGGACTTATAATTAGGGACAGAGGGAGTACTTATTTAATCCCCTCAAGAATCAAAAGTTAGGACATTTAAATAATCTGCCAAGTAGGAAAAGACGAAAAAAATAAGTTCTCTAACTCCAAAAGCAAGCCTTGGTAGGGATCTTTTAGTAATTGCACTATTCTATTAAATTCAATTGAGAAATGACCAAAAAGTCTAGTTATTTAATCACCTCAAGAATCAAAAGTTAGGGCATTTAAATAATCGATCAAGTGTGAAAAGACGAAAAAATTTAGTTCTCTCGCTCCTCATTAATTTGGGGTGGGGATCTTTTAATAATTTCCATATGTTTATTCAAATAATATGTAGTATATATTACACCATAAATTAAAAAGAAAATAAATTATAAAAACAACTAAACATGAGAATAGTAGTACACAATTAAAACAACTAAACATGAGAAAATACTAGTAGGCAATTAAAATAACTAAACATGCTAATGCTAGTTTTAACTAAACATGAGAATACTAGTAGCTTAAATAACAATTTAAAATAAGCATTTAAAAATTTGAAAGGTCATCTCCATCCCCTCCCAAATGAGCAAAATATGAGTCAAAACCACTACTGGAGCCGGATCCTCCAAAGGATCGTTGATCACGTGCTCTTTTTGCATGAAATTTCATTTTTTCAATGGATAGGCCTTGATGATCTATTGTGTTTTTGATAGAATCTAAATCTATAAGTAGAATCTTGTTCTCTTCCCGTCGTTCTCGCATCTCTAATTTCTTTGACTCATTTTGTGCTTTTAATAATTGAAGTTCATAATTTTTTTGGAGTAGACCTTGACTTTCATCCATTCGGACATCGGTCCCTTGGACTATTCCTTTCATTTCTTTATTTTCTTCTCTCACAGATTCAAAAAGTTTTTTCATTTCCTCATTTTGTTTTTTTTTTCTTCTTTTCTTTCTTCCTCCCAATAGGACGCTCGACTGCATCATTATTGTCATTAAATTGACCCTCAATTTCAAAGTCGTCATTTAAATCAATAGCAAAAGACGATGCACCTATTGACTTATATGATCTATTGGAGTCTGATTGAGATGATTCATTGCAATTAGTTCGCTTTCTGCGGCCAGGAGTTTGCGTGCTACCATTAGCATATTTCTCTATGTCCTTAAGGAGAGGCCAAACATGATGAAATTTGAATCCATTTTTGTAAATTTTATCTTGTGTTAGTAAAACTTTTGCTTGATCTAACTGCAAAACACCATTAAAAATAACAATGTTATAAATGATACAAGAGTAAGGAAAAATAATAATTTGAACTTTTAGGAAAATCAAAATTATCAAGTACTTACAATATCTTGTTCTGATGCGCCACTTGGATTTAAGTTCTCAATTTGTCTGACGCATCCTCTTAATTTAGCAACAGCTGCTTGTATTACATGCATTCGAGTTTGCAGAGATCTTTGGGGTCGAACATTTCTGATATGTGGTGGTAACAAATCATGATATCTAGTCACAATACGAGACCAAAATTGATTACTAGATTGATTTGTACCAGTAATTGGGTCTTGAGAAATATCAAGATATGCATGGCATAGGGTTCGATCTTCATCATTCGAATATGAAGCAGAACGTGTTGTATATGAAGATTTTTCACTTGACATTTTGCAGTTATTTCAAAGAGTAGTAGAAAATATATGGTTTTAGTTTGATGGTGGAAACCTACTTTTACAGAGATCAAAGAGTAAAAGAAAAAGGATGCATTTAGTTTGATGGTAGAAACAAATTATTTATAGAGACTTTGATTGGATATGGGGTGGAGAGATAAGGATTCAAACCAACGGTCACCTTCAAATCTCCCTTTTTAATCCAACGGTTGGAGTATGTTGCAGTAATAATATGGTTGCAATTACAATGGTTGAATTGAGTTTGATTATTGAATGACATTACACTGAAAATGTAGGAAACATAATCTGTATTATTTAGACTTGAATGACAATACAATGCAATGAAAAGAAAGGAAAAGAATATATTCTGTTGAATGACATTATATTCTTCTGCTTTTTTTGTCATACAATGACATTATATTCAAACGAATATATTCTTCTTCTTCTTCTTCTTTTTTGTCAAACAATGACATTGAATTCAAACGAATATATTCTTCTTCTTCTTTGTCAGACAATGACATCGAATTCAAAGGAATATATTCTAAAGGAATGGAATATATTCTATTGAAAAGAAAGGAATATATTCTATTGAGAAAAAAAATGAGACTTTATATGGTGTTAGATTTTCTGACTTTTCTTGGATATGGTGGAAAAGATAAGGATTCAATTCAATGATCACATTTAAATCTCACTTTTAATCCAACGGTTGGTAAAAGAGAAGGTGTAAAGTTGATTTATTATTATAAAAGGCAATGGAAGACCATATGCTTATCATTCAATCCTCCAACATATTTTTCTTCAACCACGAGTACTTCCAATGCTAATCAATCATATTTTCTATCTTCATCCTCATCCTCATCTTCAGAGGATGAACTTGATCTTACTACTGCAATTATGGAACAATGTCAAGCTATAAAAGCCCAACAAACAGCATGTCTGAAAATCTGTGCAAACAACACCAACCTTCCCATGGCTTACTATGAAGCCAATGAAGAGAACCAGCAAAAACAAAAAGGTTCGGTTCTTGGTCATAGAGTGATTCATCGAGGTCGTGAAGAGGTGGATCAAAATCTATGGGTTGATTATTTTGCAGAGAATCCAAGATATAATGAATCAATGTTTCGTAGGAGATTTCGAATGAATCGAAGTTTATTTTTTCGGATTGTCAATGCTATTGAAGCACATGACAACTACTTTGTGCAACGAAGAGATGCATTCGGTAAACTCGGATTGTCTAGTTTGCAAAAGGTAACAACAGTATTTCGAATGTTGGCGTATGGTGTACCAGCTGATTCTACCGACGAATACATTAAAATTGGAAAATCAACAACAGTTGAAAGCTTGAAGAAATTTTGTCGAGCCATTGTGGAAATATTTGGAGAGCGTTATTTGGGGGCACCAAATGCTAATGATGTAGCAAGACTACTTGAAATCGGTGAGAAACGTGGTTTTCCAGCAATGCTAGGGAGTTTGGATTGTATGCATTGGACATGGAAAAACTGTCCAACGGCTTGGGCAGGACAATACAGTGGACGTAGTGGATCTCCAACCATTATTCTTGAGGCTGTAGCTGATTATGATTTATGGATATGGCATGCATATTTTGGTTTGCCTGGTTCAAACAATGACATTAATGTGTTGGAGGCATCCCACCTATTCGTAAACCTTGCTGAAGGTGTCGCACCTCTGGCTCATTATGTTATTCAAGGAAAATAGTATACCACAGGATATTATTTAGCCAATAATATATATCCTAAATGGTCTACTCTTGTACAAACCATTCATGATCCTCGAGGTCCAAAAAACCAGTTATTTGCAAGGGTGCAAGAAGCATGTAGAAAGGATGTAGAACGTGCATTTGGAGTTCTCCAATCACAATTTGCAATTATCAAGGGACCGACACGTTTTTGGAAAAAGGAGATATTGCATGATATAATGTCAGCATGTATCATAATGCACAATATGATCATTGAAGATGAACGTGATCTAAATGCGGACATTGGAAATTGGATGGAAGCGCCGGCCCCTGAAGTAGAGATGGTCAGAGATGAAACCGCTCGATTTCAAGAATTTCTTGCTCGACATAAACAAATCAAAGATAAGGACGCTCATTTTGCACTTCGTAATGCATTGATTGAACATCTATGGGAGCGATATGGGAATTCAGAAAATTTTAGCTTAAATATGTAAGAAAAATATGCTAAGTAAAAGCATCATGTGAATTAATATTTCTTGTAATATTTTGGTAATGAATTTTTTTAATAAAAATAATAACTATTACTCGTATTATTTATTTAATAATTTTTTAATTAATGGTATTTAATTATATTATTATTAATTTTTTAATAATAATTTTTCTTTCCAATAAATAAATAAATATTACAAGTTTTATCTAATTCTTAATTAATTTTTATAAATATATTATATTTATGGAAATGTATAACAATTTTTTGAAAACAAAAATGATTTACAATTAAATAATTGTTTAACACCAATTTGGTGTACAATACATTGGAGAGCAAAAACTTTTGGTGTAAGTATATTCTCCAAAGATTCTTTTTAACACCATTTTAGTGCAAAATTTAGTGCACAACATTGGCCTTGCTCTTAGGATTTTCCCTTTGAGATTCCCCACTGCAGTCAACATTCTTCCAGATATCGCCATCGTCCCGAAATTGCCCGAACCCAAAATGTCAGTAACAATAACATAAGGTGGTATGCAATTCACCCTTATATACTATATTGGCCTAACTCGGCTGCCAAATTTTTTGCGACCCCCAATATCTGATACGTGCAAGGTTACAGGGCCCATGCCCAAGAGAGGATACCAAGCTAGGAGAACAGAACTACTTCAAGTGGTTGGTTCAAGTGGTTTGGCACTTGTTCCCCTTAAGTAAGATCTCGAGTTCGAGTCTTGTGAATGGAGAAAACCTTTGTTGGAAGAGCTTTACCCCCATAGTGGGCCAACCCGGCTCGAAGAAGGTTACCTTGTAAATATACCAAAAAAAAAAGGAGAACAAAACTGAAAAAAAAGAAGAAATTATTTGTTGCTCTCTCATCTTACTCACTCTCTTTTCTCTCCCTTTTCTTAGGCTTGGCCTCGGCCAAGATTATCTAATTCCTCATCCCCTTCTTCTATTTCTCACCCTTTTCTACTATTCTATCAATCCCAAAATTGGGTTCCTATCATTGGTGCTTTCGTTGAGAGTTACTCCTTCCATGGATGAGTCTAATGGAACCCTTTTGGTTAAGGTTTCTCATGTCCTATATCCTATCACCATTGAAGTGCTAAACCATATTTTCTCTCCTTATGGAATGGTGGAAAAGATTTCAATACTTCCAGATGCCATTGCTTTTCAAGCTCTCATCCAATTTCAACAATACCACAGCGCTGTGATGGCTAGGGCTTCTCTTCATGGTCGTCCGATTTATGACGGTGGTTGTTGGCTTGATATCAAGCTTTCACAGCCTCCTACCGTTGCCCAATCAACCAAGGAAACATTTGATCAAATTTTTGATCGGATACAACTAGCTATTAAGGAGTTTGCTGAAGCTTATGCCGCCAGCCTAGAAGAAGGATCCGAAGAAGATGAGCCCATCGAGAGTGAAGAAGTTTCGATCGATCAAGGCAAAGCCGAAATTGATGTTGAACCAAAGTTGAAGAATGCCAAATGCAACGTTGAATCTAATGGGGAATTCGGCCAAAAATTTCCAATTGAAGCACTATCTGCAAATTTTTCAGATTGCTTGGAGTCCAACAATTGCAAGGATTCAGTGGTGGAAGAGCTAAAACAAGCCACAATGGAACTTCCTTTAGAAGTTTTCATTGGATTTCGGCCAGGAGAATTTGATTTAGTCAACGAAAATTGATACCAACACCTGTGCCCTCCACCTGTTTGGTAAAATTCCCCAACTTGATTTCGTAGGTATTTTGCAATATTTTAAGCCTGAAGCAGATATACACTGGCTCGACAGTAATTTGAGGAGGGATATTGTGTATGTCTGCCTAATTGATGATATGCTTTCCTTATCTCTTCCTAATTGTGAAATGCACCTAGAGATCTTGAAAGAAAAAAAAAATTCTTTGGTCTTTATTGGCTTTCGCCCAGGTGGAATTGATTCTTGCAAAGAGGTTATTGCCAAGAATTATGCATATAGGCTACTTGGCAAAATACTAGAGCTGAATTTTTATAGGATAACAATCAAATGGTTTAATACTTCACTGTTGAATGCATTTGGTCTTTTATGTGGCTGCCTATTGCGATCTCTAATTAGCAAGGGTTTTGAGAAGATGAATGGAAATTTTGGAGTTGCTTGGCAATTGAGTAGAGTGGATCATAGATATGAATGTTTTGACTCATATAGGAAAGCTTTTGATATGTTTAGAGTGATATACTTGCTGGGGGTTCAAATAGATGAATCTAGTTGCATTAGTATTTTCTCTATTTGTGCCTTTCACGGATCAATTCAACTCTACCAGCAAGTAGATTTTGGTTTAATTGGTTGGGGGTTGAAAGCAAGGTTCATTTGTGTATTTCTGCTGGTATAATGTGTCATGTGGAGCTAGTGATTTTCACTTTGCTTAGGCTTCTGGTTTTATTGGTAAGGAGAGTGGTTTTTGATCCAGGTGGACAATGTTTGCTACATGACATACACCTTAACTAGAATGCATATGTCTATTCTGAGCATAGAGTCAAACTTGCAGTACCCTTTGCAGCTACCATGGCCTCATCACATCCTGGTTTAGAGTTTGTAGATTCCAACTTTGCTAGTGAGGTAGAGCAGGAGTTTGAGAGACTTGACAATGGTGACATTGCACTTTACCATTCTTATTTCATAAAGAAGATTTTGCCCCTTTTAGTTCTCTTGTTATTGAAAACCTTGTTAAAGCTGGATGATCACCATGCTATAATTTGGGATGCCTCCATGGCTAATTGGACATGTTTGGATCATGCTGCTCAAACTGAATTGAATGTTACCAACTCTACTGCATTGCTATTATGGAGTATAATGTTTGCAAGCTTGATTGGCATTTCGGAAGGGCAGCCGCCTCTACATATTACTCTATCCTTGATGGACAAACCATTAAGATACTCATTTGGTGGGTATGAAGCATGGTGGAACATGTCTATAGCTGTTTTTCTTGCTTCAACCTTGAGGACAAGGTTGTCGTGAAGGGGAATTTAATGATACGTGCAAGGTTACAGGGCCCATGCCCAGGAGAGGATACCCAGCTAGGAGCATTTGGGTTTAATTTCATATTAGGCTTTACACAGCCCTTAATTATACTAGTCCAGTTTAAAATGACTTATGCTATATATATTGTAAGGAGAACAGAGCTGAAAAAAAAAGAAAAAGAAGAAATTATTTGCTGCTCTCTCATCTTACTCAGTCTCTTTTCTCTCCCTTTTCTTAGGCTTGGCCTCAGCCAAGATTCTCTAATTCCTCATTCCCTTCTTCTATTTCTCACCCTCTTCTACTATTCTATCAATCCCAAAATTGGGTTCCTATCAATATCCCATATTTTGAGGCTACATATGCATGGTTTGATGTTAAGCCTCCAATTACCGTACATACCCCCTCTGCCTCTGATTGTTGACAGATTAAATCAATTTTCGTCCAAAACGACCAACTTTTTTTTTATTTTTATAAGTTCGGACGTATAATTGATAATTTTAAAAATTTGAAGGCTAAATTCATGAGACAAGATGTACTATATACAAACATGGTTACTAAAATATTTGATGAGGTATATCAACCTCTTTTATTTATTTCATAAAAAATCACATTCATGAAGTGCTAGTAATTAGGCAAATGATCTAATTAATTATAAGAATGTCTTATTTTGAGTCGTCAAAAGTAGGCACTATTTTAGTTAACGACGACTAAAGTGTATGTACTTACTGATATTCAAGAATCCGCATGCTGTTTGCCATAATTCCAGGAAGTTATTGACCCAGGATATTGGGGTCATAAAGCTAGGATTTACAACACTGAACCCTCCATCCACCACCAGGTTAAGCCCACTCACATAACTAGCTTCGTCACTTGCCAAATACAATGCCGCATTCGCCACATCTTCGGCCCTTAGGATTTTCCCTTTGAGATTCCCCACTGCACTCAAAATTCTTCCACCTATTGCAACGAACATCGCCCCGAATTTACCGGAACTCGAAATGTTAGTAACAATACCGTAAGGTGATATGCAATTCACCCTTATACTATACTGACCTAGTTCGGCTGCCAAGTTCTTTACTAGCCCCAATATTCCATATTTTGAGGCTACATATGCATGGTTTGACGTTAAGCCTCCAATTACCGTACATACGCTAGCAGTGAAAAGTATACAACCTTTACGCCGAGGGATCATGACCCTGGCGGCGTGTTTGGCCCCGAGGAGAGCTCCGATTAAGTTTATATCGAGTAACCGATTCATGTCCGACTTTGTGGCATCCAAAATGCTGCCGAAGGGGTGGTCGACGACGCCAGCATTGTTGTACATTATGTCAAGTTTTCCATGTTTGGCAACTGTGGTATCAACAAGATTGCGGATTTCGTCTTCATTTGCTACGTTACAATGGATGTAGCAAGCATTTTTCCCTAGCTTATTGGCAAGGGCTTGCCCCTTCTTGTCTTGGATATCGGCAATGACTACTTCGGCACCATTTTGATGGAAAAGGCTTGCAGCGGTTTCTCCAATGCCGCTAGCTCCTCCTGTTATAATTGCCACTTTGCCTTCTAACCTGTATGGCAAAGAATTGAAAAGTAATTAATAAAAATTAAGTGACAAAAGGACGGAAAGAAAAGGATACAACCCAAAAATCAAAATTGTGTTCATGCCAAAGTCATGGGAAAGTTAGTTGTGCTAGTTTGTTACCTTTTTCCTTGCGGTGCTAAAGAATGAGTATTCATAATCTCTTCCTCAGGAAATGTGAAATTCATTGCAAAGAGGGAGATGGGGAAATTGATAGAACTCAATATTTGCAAAGGTGTGAGAGAGAATTTTGCTTTTATGCCTTGGGATTTTATCCGTTCGTTTGTTGGGATTTATAGTATGAGTTGGTTCTTGAAGCAAATTCAAGCTAGCCGCCCATGAGTTCATTACCGGTATCATTCGTACTACTCATGGGTATGGCTAAAAAAATAAAGTAACAAAAAGTTAAGACGAAAAAACTCAACAATGGCAACACTTTATTTAAGGCTTATTAGTATTTTTGCTCATTAAACTTCAAATCAGGACATTATGCCTCTTGAACTTTTAATTTTGGAACATTTTGTCCTCTGAACTTTCTCATTTAAGACATTTTACCTCATAACGGAAGGGAAAAATCATCCTGAATTAAAAAAATTAAAGAAATAAATTATCTCAATTTTAGTTTAGGGAGTAAAAGGTTCTTGATGTAATAATTTAGGGGTAAAAAGGCTAAGTAATTTGAAATGTTGTAGAATGTTTTCCCTTAAAAAGATATTGTAGAATGGGGTTAGACGAAGGCTGAATTTTTTTTTAACAAGAAAGAAAGAACAAAAAAAAGTAAAAAGGCGTGCGGATTTTGAAATTTCGGTCAATTGCGTAGGCTTTTATAATAATCATCTTGTTACTTGTTAGCCGACGCTTATTGCAATGTGATTCCCGCGGAATGATGAGGAAATTTTATTTCAAATACTTGTTAGCAGAACTAGATTACTAACCCACGCTTTGCAGCGGGAATCATCTTTATTTCAGTATATTGTAACACGTAAGTAAGAGAAATTATGATTTGTTGAAATAATATAATCATAAATGTACGAGTTGATTCAGTAAGTTCAAGATGAAATCAATAGTACATGATGTTTTTGTTTCCAAATCAACATGGTAAGGATCGCCATTTGAATAACTTTAATTGGACATTTGGATTAAGAATTATAAAATTTTAAATAGACCATCAATCGAAATCAACAAATCTCAAAAACATATTAAATTTAGTTTTTGAGTCCTTCATAAAAATTGTAGACCAAATCTCAAAATAACATTTTAATCAGCACTATATATCTGGATCAAAACGTATATAATATCAAATAGACCAAAATCGAAACAACAAAAATTCAAAACCATTTTTTAGACTTGAAACATAAAAATTTTGTTGGAGTCCTCCATGAAAGTCGTAAATCAAATTTAGTTTCCGAGTTTTTCATGAAAGTCGTAGATCATGGAATAACCTTTTAACGGACACTTGGATAACTTAATCGGACATCTAAATAAAAAAATTATATAATATTAAGTAGACCATCAATCGAAACCACAAAATTTCAAAAGCATTTTTTAGAACTGAAACATACAAATTGGCTTTTGAGTCATTCATGAAAGTTGTAGATCATGAAACCATCTATTAACAGACAACCGAATTACTTTAATCGGACAAATAGAAAAAAAAAACTGAAGCGTTAAATCGATCAAGATAGAATTAGTAAATGACTAAGTAGTATAAATTAAAAAAATATGAGGATCATTTAAAAAATATTCCAAATAAGAAAATGTTTGTTGATGGAGATTCTGAAACATAAAACTTTCCTTTTGAGCCCTTCATGAAACTCGTAGATCAAATTTAGCTTTCAGTCCCTTCATGGAAGTCGTAGATCATGCAATAACCTTTTAACCAAAACTTGAATAAATTTAATTGGACATGTAGTTCGAAAATTATATGATATATATTAAATAGACCATCAATGGAAACCACCAAATTTCATTTTTTAAAGGCCTAATGTCCAAATTGGGCCTAAACCTTTTCAAACTTACTCAATTTATTTGAGTCTAAACCTTTCGACATGACCAAATTGGGGCTAAACGTTAGCAAATTGCACCAAATTGGACCTATTTTGAACGGAATTGTGACCCACGCCGTTACTACAATTCCGAATTTGCGTCTAAAATAGATCCAATTTGGTGCAATTTGCAAACGTTTAGCCTCAATTTGATCCTGTTTAAAGGTTTAGGCTCAAATTGAGCAAGTTTGGAAAGGTTTAGGCCTAATTTGGACATTAGTCCTTTTTTAAAAATTGAAACATAAAAATTGACTTTTGAGCCCTTTATGAAAGTTGTAGATCATGAAATTACCTTTTAATAAACAACTGAATTACCTTAATCGGATAAATAGAGCAAAAAAAAATAAAATAAAGATCAAGCATTAAATTGATTTGTAAAGCACTGAATATCATAAAATAGAAAAGAATAGGTCATTTCATAAAGGGGGTTGCTAAATATCGCCCCATTTTTTACGTTTTTGCCCTTTACCCTTTGCACTTTTTACACTTTTACACTGAGCCTCCCCACTAGGACGGCTCAGCCACGGCGGAGCCTCCCCACTGGGGCGGCTTTACCATGGGCAGGCCGCCCCACTGGGGCGGCTTCGCCACGGCAGGCCGCCCCGGTGGGGCGGTTAGACCAAATTTTTTTTTTAAAATAATAATTATTTTTTTTAAAAACAAAAATAGCCGAGCCGCCCCACCGGGACGGCTCAGCCAGGGCAGGCCGCCCCGGTGGGTCGGCTTCGGCACGGTAAGCCGCCCTCTTGGGACGGCACAGGTCATCAGTCTTAAATTTCGTCAAAAATTGCATTTTTCTAAAATCGTCATCAAAATACGGCACGTTATCGTTCATTTTTCTTAAATAGTCATCAAAATACAACACGTTAACGCTATTCTACGTTCGTGATAGTTTCAAGATTAGAAAATGAAGCAAAGGGGAAAAACGTAAAAAAGCGTCAAAAATGGGGCGGTGAATAGCAAAAATGGGGCGGTATTTAACAATCCAGTTTCATAAATAATCCAAAAAAAGATTTTGTTGGTGGAGATGGGATCCACTAAAGGTAATTTTTACCCAAACTTTCGAAAATGCCCTTAATTAGTAAATTGTTTTCTATTTCTATTTCTATATTTCTATTTCTATTTTTTATTTTATAGATATGAAACTAGAAATATCAAATATCTTATCAATTTGACATAATCTCTTCTTGATTTCATTTCTTTTACGCCGATCTCCTTAGTTATAAGTTGGAATCCTCTTTCTCAAAATAAATAAATAAATAAATAAAGAAAATTAAAATGAAAACTTACTTGAAAACATGGATCCATAATTTCAGATTTACAAACATTTCTTTTCTTGGAAAACTTTGGTTACATGTCATTTTCATACCTATATGTATACTTTAAGTATTAAAGAGGACATGCGGTCTTGTTACATTAACTTCCAACTCCTTCGAAATTGACTCGTATTGGACCTTTAATGGGGTGAGGGAAAACTTTCACCTAATTTCTCCATTTAACTTACAGATTAATTATAGAAAAATTATTCCAATACACTATTAGTGTAGTTTAGCAGACTACACATACGGAGCGTTAAGGTTTGACATGTGTTATCTAAGGAATAGTTTTGAATTTTAAAAATAAAATTAATTAAGAAAATGGATACGTGTCAATTCCTTAACCCGCTTGTGGAGTCTGAAATTTACACTGAGAATGTATTCTATAATAATCCTAATTATAAAGTGAGATATGTATAAACTTTTTTAACCCATTTTTGAAGTTTAAAACTATAATCAAATAATTATAATTTAATAATACTTTTATTGATGGGAAAACTAATTAGGTGGAATTTTTTAATTGAATATAGGAAAACTCTAATATTTTGACACATATGTCTAAGATTTAAATTAACGAATTACTTTTTGTGCCATTATTACATAAATTTTATTTAAAATCTAGGACACATGTCAAAATATAATTACGGGCTACTAATATAAAGTGCACATACAAACATTTCCTTTACTATTATTTTTTCCGTTGGTGATGGAACTGTTGAGAATTATTCAAACTAGGTATAAGAGTAGTGCTTCGCTGCGGGGTCAAAAATTTTATGAAAAGATTTTTGTGAACTTTTGTTAATAGGACATTTAGATAAAAAAAAATTATATAATATTAAATAAACCGTCAATCATGGGGTCATTTGATAAATAATTCAAATAAGAAAATGTTTGTTGATAAAGATCTTGGACATACAAATTCCCTTTTGAATTCCTCACGAAACTTGTAGATCAGAGACTTCATGAAAGTCGTAGATCATGCAATAACCTTTTAACCGACACTTAAATAATTTTAATCGGACATGTGGATCTAAAATTGAAAGGTATTAAATAGACCGACAATCTAAACTACCAAATTTGGGAAGTATATTTTTTCAATTGAAACATAAAAATTGCCTTTTGAGTCCTTCATGAAAGTTGGAGATCATGAAATTGCCTTTTAATTGGACACCTGAATCAGCTTAGCCGGACAAATAGAACAAAAAAAAAGCTTAAGCGTTAAATCGATTAAGATAGAATTAGTAAAGGACTAAGTAGTATAAAGTAGAAAAATATAAGGGTCGTTTGATAAATAATCCAAATAAGAAAATGTTTGTTGATGGAGATTTTGAAACATAAAAATTTCCTTTTGAACCCTTAATGAAACTCTTAGATCAAATTTAGTTTTCGGCTCCTTCATGAAAGTCGTAGATTTTGCAATAACCTTTAAAACCGACACTTGAATAACATTAATCAAACATGTGGTTCGAAAATTTTATGATATATTAAATAGAACGGCAATCAAAATCACTAATTTCGGAAGTATTTTTTTTGAATTGATACATAAAAATTGGCTTTTGAGTCCTTCATGAAAGTTGTAAACAATGAAATTATCTTTTAATAGACACCTGAATCACCCAAGTCGGACAAATAGAAAAAAAAATAACTAAAGCGCTAAATCGATTTGTAAAGGACTAAATAGTTTAAAGTAGAACAGTATGGGGGGCATTTCATAAATAAGCCAAAAAAAATTTATGTTGGTGGAGATGGGACCCACCCAGGGTATTTTATTCTCAAACTTCCTAAATGCCCTTTGGTCTTCAATTCAAATTACAAAAAAACCAAGCATGAAATAACCAAAATACCCTCTCCATCTCTACTTGGATCAATGTACTTAAATCTTTAGATTGGTTTTTTAGTCATTTCTGTAAAACCATAAAATATTTTTGGTTTAGGAATTAAACTGGAGAATTAAGGGAGTAAGGGAGAAGACGAAGTAAGAATCAAATTGAGTTCAATGAAAGCTTTGGGACCAAATTGAGGAAAACAGCAAAGTGTGGGTTGTTAAAGTGATATATATAAAAAAAAATAAATAAATAAAAAGGGGACTTAAGGATTTAAAATCCTTTTTCTTTCTTCTTCCTCTACGTATATGAAGCTTTTCTTCCTAAAGCTACCCGGACCTTTACTTTCTCTCCCTACATTTTGGCAACAAATGTGATTCCAAATTCAACATGCAACCTTACCTAGTTTAAGCTTTCAATGTGCTTAGTCTATTAAGACCAAGAATTTGAGAGGAAGTGGAGGAAACATTTATTTTCATGGATTAGAGAGGAGTTATGGGTTGAGCTAGATTCATATGGATGTGGGTGAGTTTTGGTTGCATTGAGTAATTTAAATTGTTATGTTATTCCTAAGCACGATTTGTAATTCAATTTGTTCTTTTGGTGAACGTGTGAGACTTGGAAATTTTCCAAAGAAGGTTGAAGCAATTGGAGAGGAAGAACCATAAGGGAAGAATGGATTTTTGGGATTCAAATCGAGAGGGACATAAGTGGGTCAATACGTCCGTGATAAGCATATTTTATATGCTTAAATTACCTAAATTTATTAGCCAAAATTGATTGAGTTAGTTGAATTTTGAGTGATTATGGCTTGATTCCCCCATACTTTGAATTTATTGTGTCATAGGACCAAAAGGAAAAGATAATGACAAAAAGGAAGCAAGGAAGAGGGATTTGAAGATGGATTTGTAGAAAGAGACTAGCACAAAATTTCATGTTGGAGGATAAAGAAACCCCAAGGTTTCAAGTTGAAACCCCAAGATTTCAAGCTTTTACAAGGACAACTCAAAGTGGTAGAAACTTCGATTTTGAAACCCCAGGGTTTCAAGTTGGAACCCAACCGTTTCAAGTTTCAACAACTTTGAATCCAGCTGTCCATTTCACCAACCTTATCAAGTATCATGTGACGTGTTAGCCACATAGAAGAAGGATATTTTGTTTGTTTGTTTCTAAGCTTTTGTTGGTTAGTATATATTGGTTAGAGGAGAGAGAAACGGATGAT
>AWWV01010018.1:0-11444 GCA_001974805.1 Corchorus capsularis | reverse complement strand
CTTTTTTTTTTCGCTACACATGAACATGATATTGAAATGGGTTACACAATAGGAGGTAACCCTTTCCTTTCCCATAATCCCACCTCGCCCATCCCAGGATTCGAACCTGGGACCTCTCATAAGAAGTCCAAAATTTTAACCATTGGACTGTCCCCTTGTGGACTAGTTAAAATACTCTTGATAATTAGAAAACTAGCAAAATCTTTTTCCATAATATATACAGTGTTAAGCATAGCCCAATTGCCAGGGCTCCAAAAGAGCCAAGCCCAAAACGTGTAAGCACAAAGCCTAATAGGCTAATAGGGGCCGGACGGCCATAGAAGGCCCAACAAATAGCCTCACAAATCTCAATTCCACATGCTTCGGGTCTAAAGCGGATAAACACGCGAACCTGCAATCGGCGACACCACGGTACGATTTATTACTCTACTACTTTATTCCACTAATCTCTGAAGATTCCTTGTCTTTAGAGGGATACTTACTTAAGCATTGAAGTGCCAACGTAGGGCATCCCTTTGCCACTCAGGTGTTAATTGGTGTTAATTGGTGTTAATTGTTTTGCAGCTTATCTTTCGATTAGGACTCAAATCCGGTTGTGAGTAGAAAGAGGCCTCAACATACATCTATATTATATGAGTAATGCAAATCTATGTTAAGGCTAAAATAGATGGAAGAAGATGATAAGAAACCACCAAACACAAGTACCTGTACCAGTATTATTATTGATATTTGTTTATTTTTTACTTGACATTGTTAGCTAGGGATGAAAACTTGCTCAATGAAACTAATAAACTGACAAAAAACCACTAAAAGTTAAAACCACCAAAAAGATTAAGAACTTAATTGAAAATAAAACCTTCGAGCAATATCAAAGCTCTATTGGCTACGCCCTCTAAATTAACATCCCAATTTACGGAACAAGTTTAAATGCCTTCATCATGGTAGGATTCACAACACTAAACCCTCCATCGAGCACTAGGTTAAGCCCACTCACATAATTCGCCTCATCACTTGCCAAATAAACCGCCGCTTCCGCTACTCCATCTGCCTTCAAAACCTCCCCTTTCAAATTCCCCATTGCCATCGAAATCGCTTCTACTTTCGCGGCGTCTGCTTGAGTAGGCGCCGACATGGGAGTTGCAACCATGAAAGGGGAAACACAATTAACCCTTATACTATATTGACCTAATTCCGCCGCCAAACTCTTAGCCAATCCAACTATTCCACATTTCGATACCGTATAAGCATAACTTGCCAACCCTGCAATTTCCGTAGCAGCGCTAGCAGTGAAAAGTATGCAACCATTTCGTTGAGGAATCATGACCCTAGCGGCATGTTTGGCACCCAAAAGAGCTCCAACCAAGTTGACATTAATCACGAGATCTAAGTCCGATTTTGTTGTTTCCAATATACTGTTCATTGGATGATCGAAAACGCCGGCATTGTTGTACATTATGTCGAGTTTCCCATGTTTAGCGACGGTCGTGTCGACGAGGTTACTTATATCTTCTTCGTTTGAAACGTTGCAATGGACGTAGGAAGCATTTTCACCGAGTTCTTCCGCAAGGGCTTGTCCGAGGTTGTCTTGGATGTCGGCAATTACGACCTTGGCACCATTTTCATGGAAGAGTCGAGCCGTGCTTGCTGCAATACCGCTCGCTCCGCCAGTTATGATTGCCACTTTGCCTTCTAACCTTTGAAAATTTTTACAAGAAGGAATCGAGATGTTATATATATAAATATAATAGAAAACAGATTATTCAACCGATTGATGACATATATAATTGTATAAATAGATTGTTTATATTGGTAATTACCTTCCAGATGATGTCAAAGAAGAAACTGCAGGACTCATGTTTTTCTCTTTTAGGAATGGAAAAATGTAGTAATAAGGAGAAGAGTATGGTTTCTGCCTTCGTTGGGGAGGAGTTTATATAGAGCTGTTAATTTCAGGTGGGGAAAATCCATAAAAATATGGGGGGTTGTTATATGGATAATGTATTTGACTTTGAAGACTTCAAAGATATTATATGGATGGATATATATATGTGGCTTATGTAAATAACTTTACAGTATGTTTTATTTTAAATAAATAATACTAATGTATTATCCGCCGTGGTTTAGCTAGAGGTGTGGATTTACTTGACTCTACCCAATTTTTTAACATGATCTGATTGTTATAATTTTTTATAGTAGTCATGGAAGTTTCACAAATTTCTCATTTTGGTCACTCTAATATTACCTCCATGAAACTGATTAACAAATATGACAACATTACGTTAATCGTCACGTAAGCAAACTGTAACATATGTCATTTTTGTTAATAGAAAAATCTCCATTGAGAAGCTTGAGAAAGTTTTATATATGGATCAATCCATCTCAAATCAGATTAACTTGTAAATATATATAAAAAGTCATATGAACATCACATCGAGCATTACATCAATTAATTTTAATTAAAGAAGTAAGAATATCCTGTCTATTCTACTAATTACTTGCTGGATTTGATGAAATGATGGTTGTGTAGACGGAGGACATTATTACATGAATATCAACCATTCATTTTGGATGATTTTTTATGGAATGAAAACAACTTCAGTTTTAATTTTATAGCTTTGGAAGGCACATTAATTTATTGTTTACCTTTTTTTTTTTTTGTAAATCTTTCGTATACATTATATGGAAATTGAGAAATTAGTTACTTAGCTTTTTCTTTTTTCTTGTTTAGGTTGTCTTGACCAAGAGAGATTGCATGGGAGTAAAATTTCTTTCTTCGGCTAATTGTTCCTTTAATTTGACAGAATCAGTTCAGTTTACATTCGCAACTTTTACATCTTAAGAAAAAAAAAATTAAAGATAAGGCCCTCCCGTCAGAAATAGAATATCCTTTGAAGGCCAAAATTTGATTAATTGGGTTTGGAAGATTCCTTAAGAAATTGCAAGCTATATGTCAAGAAGAAACGGAAACAAAAAGAAAAGTACTTTCTTTTTTCACAATGTTTTTTTCTTTCCTTTTGCTTTTTCCAGTTCATCGTTCACATTAACAAAATCTCAAAATGTGATCTTTTTTAGTCACGTTTTTCGTTAAGGTCGAGAACCCATAATTCAAAGTGAGGAAAGGAAATAAACCCTTTTTAATTTCATCATTTGATATTTGATAATGATCTTTTTGTTGGATAATTTATCAACAATCCTGATGTGCGACGTATTTACGTCATATGTTAAAATTTGGTCATCACAATGAGAAATATATTAGAAATTTATTGACGATTAGTGAAATTTTAGTGACCATTGTGATGTTAGCAAATTCCCAAGGAAAAATTAACACGGAAACGAAACGAAGATCCAAAATTAAAAAAGAAGGCATAATGCCATAAGGGAGAGGCTACAAGTACTCATGATTTGCACTTAAGAATAGTATTTAATACAAATATAAAGGATATTTAGGTGTTTGGATACAAGAATATATTTTTTAATTGTTTGGAGACATGCAAATTTAAAGTTAAAAAGTGCAAATACTATTCTTAAATACAAATCATAAGTACTTATAGTTTTCCCATGCCGTAATCCTCCCCATTGTAGCAAATTCTTACGCCTCATGGGCTATGGCTAAGAAATTAGACCCAACCTAAAAATAAGACAAAAAACCCAGCAACAATACTTTATCTAATTCCAATGTGAGATATAATATCCACATAGCAAATTACAGATTATTCTATGCCAGAATTTGAGCCATTCAATGTTTGGTCTTTCTCACTTAGATGACGTTTGGTTAGGGAATCTGAGATTCAGATGGCTAGTATTATTTCATTATTTTTTTTATAACATTATTTCATTATTAGTCAATATTATATTATTGTTAATATGATCAAAAAGTTGTTTGATTATGGAATGTCAGATTACTAGGAATGCATAAGGAATATTTCATCACCATTTCTGGATAAACCGGAACATTCCGATCCTTTATGGTGTAAAGACTATCTTGCCCCCACTTGTTTAATACAAAGGCTTTGTTTTTATTTACATTTTGATTGCATAACTTCGGCATTCTGAGACTGATAAAATTCAAAGGAAATACAAAATTTAAATAGACAACAATTAAAATGAGTAATAATAAAATGGAAATATAATTTCCAATATTCAACTTAAATACCATTACATCAACTTAAATAACATTAAACTTAAATAGCAAAAAGTAATTGTTTTTGGCCGTTTACATTTCTCCCTGCCATTCTAGCAACTAAATACCATAAAACTAGCACTTTTAATCTAAGTTATGTGCATTAACCTAGCCGGCTGCACAAGTTGCCAAAACTTGCACCATCAGTATACCCCCAACAAAATATGTTCAAAAGAGAAAGGCCATTTTAGCATTGTTCAGACTATAGAAATTAAAACTTAACACTAGAAATCATCAAAGACCACCATTGTTGAAATGATCAAATGAATGATGGTATGGGAACTCACTGAGCTGTTCCCTAACATAGTCTGCTCTGCACTCGGGTGGAATGGAGAAGGAGAAATCAATCTTGTCTGGCGTCTTGATGATGAACTGCCCAACTTTCAGTTGTTCTTGCTTTGAAAATTCATCAAAGTTCATTATTTCAGAGACAACCATCATCTTTCTATCTTTCTCATCACCAGCTTTCATAAAGAAACTTGCAATACAGACTCAGTTTTCTACCTGTAAGCATCCACCATGTTCCCAACTACTGCAACCAAATCAGAATATCCTCCTTCAGCTGCCTTCGTCTTCATCTTGCTGCTGACAGTTTTGTATTTGCTTTGTGGTTTCGTTGCTGAAGCAACAACATCACTAGCAGCAGCATCTTGAGGCTCATTTTCTTGGTCTGCATCCATAAGGCCTTCAACAGTCTCATCAGCATGATCATCTTGTTCAGAATCATCATCACCACCATGTTCCTCACCCTCCATTGCCTCAGCTACATCTCCAGGGGATTCTGCATGTGCACCAATATTGCTGCATCATCTCCATAGAGGAGCAGAAAACTGTCATAGTTGGGAAATGCCTTGTTTTTCAACCCTTTTGCAGCTGCGTGACTCTGCAACATGTGACATGAACAAAGTGTAAGTTTATGATTCAAATGGATAATTCTCAAAATGTCAACCTCAAACATTTGCTAACACAAAACTTACCCTAACCCAATTTTGTTAGTACTTAGGGTTTATGCTATGATCATTGTAATTTCATTTTTATGAATTACGTTTTCCTTAAAAAAAATAAATTGGGGTTATACTTATTTATACATTTTATAATTCATATACATTGTTCTTATATTTATTTATTTAATTATACATTTTTTTTCACTTTTGAAATGAATTTGAGATGGATATATTGGCTCGAAATTTGGGATGGAATAAAATCCCTCCCAAATACCGTTTCAAATAGTCCTAATGGCGCACCACATGGCGCAAAAATTTGTCACGACTTTAGGGACGGATAATTCCATCCCTGTATTTACGGACCAATTTAGGATCGCCTTACCTTAATCCCTCCCTATTTCCATCCCAAATTTTGGGATGAAAATGATCCATTCCAAATTTCTGCTCCTATTTCGTATTTTTCTTATAATGGTAGTCTATTAAACTCCACTTACAGTGCATTGTATAATTTTCCTAGTATATATATATAGTTTATATATAATAGTAAAATTTAGTGACGATTAGTGAAATTCTGTGACCATTGTGATGTTATAACAAATTCCCAAAGACAAAACCAGGCCCAAAATTAAAAAGAAGGCATAAGCCGCCCATGAGTTCATTGCCGGTATAATTCGTGCTATACTGATGGGCTAGGGCACACTTAGACCCAACCGAGAAAATAAGACTAAAAAACCCAACTACGGCCACACTTCATAGCTTAGACCCAGCATAGCAAATTACAGATTATTATACATGCTATAATTTGAACAATTCAATGTTTGGTCTTTCTCACTCAATAATCATGAAAAAGAAATCATGGGATACAACCAGGAAAGATTAACCACTACTCCTTAAATTTGTGATAATAATACATAATTACATGTTAAATTGTTGAAGAGGACTAAGCTATAGAAATGCTACAATACAATTGAATCCTGACATCAGGACTCACCAAACAGAGAACCCATGGCATGAAACCAGACTCTCACATATCCCTCAAACAATACACAAAGAAGCAAACCGAATAAGTCAAACAAACGAGCAACGATGACAAAAGAAACAGCAATTGAAACTAAGAAGCGGTTGACCGAGACTGATTATGAAACAAGTTTAAATGCCTTCAACAAGGTAGGATTCACAACACTAAACCCTCCATCGAGCACTAGGTTAAGCCCACTCACATAATTCGCCTCATCACTTGCCAAATAAACCGCCGCTTCTGCCACTCCCTCTGCCTTCAAAGCTTCCCCTTTCAAATTCCCCATTGCTCTCGAAAACTCTTCTACTCTTGCCGCTTCTGCTTGAGTAGGCGCCGACATGGGAGTTGCAACCATGAAAGGGGAAACACAATTAACCCTTATGCTATATTGGCCTAATTCCGCAGCCAAACTCTTAGCCAATCCAAGTATTCCACATTTCGATACTTTATAAGCATAACTTCCCAACCCTGCAATTTCTGTAGCGGCGCTTGCAGTGAAAAGTATGCAACCATTTCGTTGAGGAATCATGACACGAGCCGCATGTTTTGCTCCCAAAAGAGCTCCAACCAAGTTGACATTAATCACGAGATCTAAGTCGGATTTTGTTGTTTGCAATATGCTGTTAAATGGATGATCGACAACGCCGGCATTGTTGTACATTATGTCGAGTTTCCCATGTTTGGCGACGGTCGTGTCGACGAGGTTGCTTATATCTTCTTCGTTTGAAACGTCGCAATGGATGTAGGAAGCATTTTCACCGAGTTCTTCGGCGAGGGCTTGTCCGAGGTTGTCTTGGATATCGGCAATTACGACCTTGGCGCCATTTTCATGGAAGAGTCGAGCCGTGCTTGCTCCAATACCGCTCGCTCCGCCAGTTATGATTGCCACTTTGCCTTCCAGCCTTAAAAATTGTTTACAAGAAGGAATTGAGATGTTATATTATATAAAATAGAAAACAGAGTATTTAACCGATTGAACATATATAAATGTATAAATAGATTGCATATTGATAATTACCTTCCAGATGATGTCGAAGAAGAAACTGCAGGACTCAGTTTTTTTTCCTCTCTTTAGGAATGGAAAATAAAATGTAGCAATAAGGAGAAGAGTATGGTTTCTGCCTTTGTTGGAGGGGTTTATAAAGCTGTTAATTAATTCAGATGGAAAAATCCATAAAAATATATGGGTTTTTGTTATAGGGATATAAGAGTTATTATTTGGTACGCGGTAACATTTGGACTCCACAATTGGGTTGAAAAGTTAACACATACTCATTTTCTGAATTAATTTTGATTTAAAAATTCAAAATTATTTCCTAAAAAACAGATGTCAACTCTTAAACTCATATTTGTAATCTGCTAAACTCCACTGATAGTAGATCTGATAATAACTCATGGATATAATAATGTATTTGACTTTTTTGAGGTAGATAATGTACTTGACGAGTGAGGATCCTATAGAGTTGAGTCTCTGGAAGTTACCATGCAATTGAGGCTAAATCACACATATAATCATATATTCATTCCAAAACCCTACCATATCAATGTTTCGAAGTCCATATCTATCCATAAAATAAAATAAAAAATTTTATTTTGGACTAAAGTTCATATAAATTCATATCTTAATTATTAGCGTCCTTAATTGAATAAAAAAAATATTTGGCACGAAACTTTATTTTAAACTTCTATCTCAATAAAATAAAAAATTTCACATTTCAAATTAAAATTCATTTAAAATACTACCTCCATAAACTAAAATTCCCTTGAATATATGATTATATGTGTGATTTAGTCTCGATTGTGTGGTAACTCACACGGACTCGAGTCTATAGTATTAGCACTCTGTATTTGATTAGTATCATGTTTCACGTTGGTTTTTTTTTTTTCATAATAGGTAGCGTTTATTATTGTCCTTATAATATAGTATATATACACTAGTCCTCATTTTCACATGCGTTGCAAGTGACTTAATATTGCTTAAATTAAATGAAAATGTGACCCAATATGTTTAAATTAAACATACTACTAATTTTGTCCTAAAGGATTCTACGTATTAGAGCTAGCAAAATTTGACCCGAGTGCAGGTACCCAACCCGACCGTCTGAAACCAAACTTGATTCAACTTTATTTAACCAAAACATCTGTCTTAATCTAAAACCGCAATGCCGAATCCTCAATGATCTGAATCCGAAACGACCCGAACGCAAAATTACCTTAACCCGATAAAACCCGAGAGATTAACTTGAAATTCCCAAATTTGAATTAATTATATTTTAATGACTCGAATCCGAAAAGACCCGAACCCTAAAATCCCAAGCTCAAACCTGAAATTATCCGAACCATATGACCCAAAACCGAAAAAGACTCGAACCAAAATTGACTCGACATTTGAGCGATCCGAACCCAGTCTAACCTGAAATCGAAAATTAACCGAACCCATATGACTCGAAATTTCCTGAACATAAAACTGACCTAACCCAAATAAACGAATCCAAATCCAAACCGACCCGCCATTTGTATATACACAGAATTTTACCATCAAAGGAACAAAATAAATTATTCCACAGAAAGAAAAATATTATTAACAAAGTAAAATAAAAAAAATTAAAACCCACAATGTTACATTTATCTAGCAATAATTGAAATCAATTATAAGTCAAATAAAATAACTGTAAGTTAGAGAAATAATAAATTTTAATCGCATTGAATTTAATAAAATGAAAATAGAGTTTTTAGTAGAATAAAACTGTATATTAAAAATTGTTAATAAATCCTAGTTTTTAATGAAAAATAGTAAAATGGTAAAATTAAATAATAATTATAAAGATATTAGATTTAATTAAATGAAAATAGATTTTTTAGTAGAATAAAACTATAATAATTTAAGTAATGACATTTAAGAAATATATTCGAAAAATAAGAGTACAATCATCGATTCGAAAGTTTTACAAAACTCGTACTTTTATATATAGTACTAGTCTTCTCCTTCAAATGCGTTGCACGTGACCAGGGGCGGAGCCAGGATTGTCGGCTTGGGGGGGGCCATACTGTATTTAATTATTTCGTATGCAAAATATGTCACATAGTATTATGGGTTCTTTTGTTGTTCTTGATGCATTATTTCCTATAATAAAATTATGAACTAATAATAATGTGTCATTTTGAACCATATAATTTAAAGAATCAATAAAATTTAATACTTAAATCACTTATTCCAAGAGTTAAAGTAAGTGAAAATATAGACTAATATTGATAAAAAAATATAAACTTTATTATATATAGAAAATAATCATGTAAATGTAAGAGTGGGGGGCCAAAATTTTTACAATTTAGGGGGGGCTAAAGCTAAATTTGTCCACTTTTTTTAGATCACTTACAACATAACATATGGAAGATATATTTTGCAGGAGGTTCGGGGGGCGATGGCCCCTGCCTGCCCCCCCCCTTCCCTCCGCCCTTGCACGTGACCCGATAGGTTTAAATTAAATGAAAATTAAAATATTAACTATATTATTAATTTTGTCCCTAAATGAAGCCTATTAGGATTTAAGGATACCATTTCGGAACTTTGTAAATAAAACATATATATATTAAAAATTATATCATTATTTTGTTTTAAATTCTTCATATTCGTCACATAAATTTTAATGTTTATACATTGAATAAACAGAACAAATGAAAAATAGGTTTAATTAATTTGCTGTTGAGCAATTCTTTTCGTATATTTTTTGGATGTGACAATTGAGGAATTGATAGATGATCATGGACCTCTTATTCTTTTTTTTTAATGAAAAAATGCCATTGACATTTTAATTAGTTTAAACGTACAAAAAAATTAATAATATCAATCGGATTAAGTGGAAAAATTTTCATTTAAAATTTCGTATTTGAGTTTATAAAAAGGAGATAGAATTTGTGTTTACCATAAATTAGCTTCGGATTACATGGTATTTCAAGTTATAATTATGTATATATTTATAACACACAAATTCAATTATTTTTCTTAAATATTTTTTTGTATATTATCAAAATGGTAAAAAAAAATAATTATAAAGATATTAGATTTAATTAAATAAAAAGAATTTTTAGTAGATTAAAACTGTAGTTATATTGATAATTAAAATATTAATTGTATAATAGCAATTTAGAAATATATTTGAAAAATAAGGGTATAATGGATGATTCAAAAGTTGCACAAGAGGTCATACTTTTGTGTAGTCTGTTAAACTCCACTGAATGTATTTGACTTTTTTGAGGTAGATAATGTATTTGATGAAGACTTCAAAAATGTGATTTGCATGGATATTTATTTAAATAAATAATACTAGAACTTTCCGGCTGCGCTTCGCGTGCGACTGTTTTATTTTATAAATTCTTTTAAGAAAATTCAGTTAAGAAATCAAATTTTGTTATGAAATGATAACAAAACAAAGCGATGGAGTAAAATTGAAGCATGTAGAAGACAAGACAATAGAGAGACAATAGAATATGGAGAATAAGAAAATATGAAGAATGAAAGAAATTGTTCTCATTCATTTTATTCCATAACAAAGTGAGTGACATATTTATAGGCATATAGATACATCACCATAAATATAAGGGGATGAACTTAGCACATAGGTATATGTGTATGAATGAACCAAATCATCAATCTTATCCATGCTTTAATTAGATTCATGGACATAGACAATATACATGTATATTCATAATAAATTAATTTATAATTATTTACTAATTTATTTTATATAGGAAAGGGGATGAATGTCTTTTAATTTTTCCAAACTAAATGAATACAAATATAATAAACAAAACATTTAGAAAATTAACTATTGACACTTGTCAAAGAAACCAAATGACAAGTGTCACTCAATGAGAGTCTTGTACATAAAATTAAGGGGATTACTAAATACCGCCCCCTTTTTACTAGGTACCGCCCCCCTTTGGACAATTTTGCCCTTTCCTTCAAACTTCAAAATTTTCAATTATCTCAAATTCTCTCAACCTTCAAACTTTCAAATCTCAATCATTCAAACAAAACAACATCAAAATTCATGAAGTAGCAACATCCGGTATGGGTAAAAGAATTTTCGGATTGAAAGTAATGAGTTTTTTGAAAAAAAAAAAGTAAAAAAACAAATATCTATTTATTATTAATCAAATATTAAAGTCATCTTGCTAATATTAACATATCCATACCCATTTAAACTAAATAAATTGTCCAATACTTATTAAAGGACAAAAGAAAATTAAAAGAATTTTTTTAAAAAAAAAAACGTTTAAAGAAGAGAAAGAGAGAGAGAGA